>NW_020870811.1:161895-169395 GCF_003789085.1 Penaeus vannamei
CCTCTCTCTTCTCCTCCCTCCTCCTCTCCTCCTCTCTCTTATTTCTCTCTCTCTTCTCTTCTCCTCTTCTCTCTCTTTTCCTCTTTCTCTCTTCTCTCTCTCTTTCTCTCTTTCTCCTCCTCTTTCTCTTTCTCTCTCTTTTTCTTTCTCTTTCTCTTTCTCTCTCTTTCTCTCTCTCGTTCTCCTCTCTCTCTCTCTCTCTCTCTCTCTCTCTCTCTCTCTCTCTCTCTCTCTCTCTCTCTCTCCTCTCTCTCTCTCTCTCTCTCTCTCTCTCTCTCTCTTTCTTTCTATCTCTCCCTCTATTTCTATCTCTCCCTCTCCTCTCTTTTCTCTCTCTTATTTATTTTATTTTTGTTTTTCCACATTTTGGATGGATGGTAATTAAATAGAAATTATATTTTAGTTCTGGAAATTAAAGAATATATATTCTAGAAATGAATATTCTTTTTTTTTTTCTTCTTCTTCTTTCTTCGTCTTCTTTTCACTTTTTTCGAGAAGTAATAATGGGACATCTATGTAATATGTACAATATATGTAGTCTTCAGGGTAAAGAAAAAATGTGTACGTAATCTTGAAGGGAAAGCGAAATTGTGTACTTGGTCGAGGTTGAAGAAAAAATGTGTACGTAGTCCTGAAGGGAAAGCAAATATATGTACGTAATTTTGTAGGGAAAGTGAAAATGTGTACGTAATTTTGTAGGGAAAGTGAAAATGTGTACGTAATGAAGGAAAGCAAAAATGTGTACATAATCTGGAAGGGAAAACAAATATGTGTACGTAATGATGGGAAAGCGAAAATGTGTACATAGTCTTGAAGGGAAAGCAAATATGTATACAGAACCTTGAAGGGAAAGCAGATATGTGTACGTAAACGAAAGCAAATGCGTACATACATTTAAAACGGAAGCAAACGTGTACGTACACTTGAAAGATGTGTCCACGTGAAAGTTAAATCATACACCTGCAGTGAAAACAGACAAGTGTACGTAGACTCGAAGTGAAGAGTGACACATGTACGTAGAGATGATGTGTACACATGTAAATATAGTAATGAAGCAAAGATGTGTGCCTGTGTGTACATAGAAATGATGTGTACACATGTACATAAAGTAATGAAACAAAGGTGTGTGCGTGTGTGTACGTAGAAATGATGTGTACACATGTACATAAAGTAATGAAACAAAGGTGTGTGCGTGTGTGTACGTAGAAATGATGTGTACACATGTAAAAAAGGGTACGTACACAAAAAAATAGTGTAAATTTGTACTGAAACTCGGAAAGTATATATATTTTATTTATTTTTATTTTTATTTTTATTATTATTTTTATTTATTTTTATATTTTTTTTTGTGGGAACAGTCATGTGATTTGTAACATAAAATAGAAGAGAATTATAAAAATGAAAATTAATAAAATAGCTCAAATATTCAGATTGCTGTCTGTTTTTTATTATCATTTTAATGTTGCTAATTTCAATTGTTATAATGTTGCTGCTGTTATTCTGTTTTCTTGCTTTCATTTCTCTCTCCTCTTCTCTTTCTCTTTTTCTTCTTAATCTCTCTATGATTTTTGTTATTTCCATCGTTAGACTTTATTATTTTTATTATTGTTCCTTTTATTATCTCTCTATCTTCTCTTCCTCTTTCTGGTCTCTCTCTCTCTCCTCTCTCTCCTGGTCTCTCTCTCTCTCTCTCTCATCTCTCTCTCTTCTCTTCACTCTCTCTCTCTCTCTCTCTCTCCCGTATCATCTCTCTCTTCTCTCTCTCTCTCTCTCGTCTCTCTCTCTCTCTCTCCATCCACATTCCCTCTCCCTCTCTCATAATTATTTTTCACCGATAACCCACCTATATGAAATGATGGAACATATTTCACAAAGCAACCGGAGCGTTTGTGACGTCATCAAGATAAATCCCATGTGCCTCCCCCTCCGTTTTTCTTCCCCACTTTCCCCCAAAATAGAAACAGACGCCAAAATGACCAAAACGTCCTCTCTGAGTTGCTACTTGATCTAGCCTTCCACTTATCGGCACGAGAAGAGGAAGAGAGGAAGAGAGAGAGAGAGAGAGAGAGGAGAAGAGAGAGAGAGAGGGAGAGAGAGAGAGAGAGGATGAGAGAGAGAAGAGAGAGAGAGAAGAGAGTGAAAGAAAGAGAGAGAGAGAGAGAGAGAGAGAGAGAGAGAGAAGAGAGAGAGAGAGAGAGAGAGAGAGGAGAAGAGGAGAAGAAGGTAAAGTGAAAAGAAAGAGAGAGAGAGAGAGAGATGAGAGATGAGAGAGAGGAGGAGAGACGAGAGACGAGGAGAGAGAGAGAGAGAGAGAGAGAGAGAGAGGTAGAGTGAAAGAGAGAGAAAACGAGAAGAAAGAGATCATGGGTACGGTCTCCTCTCTTCTCCTTCTCTCTCTCTCTCTCTCTCTCTCTCTCTTCTCCTCTCTCTCTCTCTCTCTCTCTCTCTCTCTCTCTCTCTCTCTCTCTCTCTCTCTCTTCTCTCTCTCTCTCTCTCTCTCTCTCTCTCTCTCTCTCTCTCTCCTCTCTCTCTCTCTCTCTCTCTCTCTCTCTCCTCTCTCTCTCTCTGTATGTCTCTTCTCTCTCTCTCTCTCTCTCTCTCTCTCTCTCTCTCTCTCTCTCTCTCTCTTCTCTCTCTCTCTCTCTCTCTCTCTCTCTCTCTCTCTCACCACACACACACAACACACACACACACACACACACACACACACACACACACACACACACACACACACACACACACACACACAATCTATTTCAATTATAAGGATATTTTTTTCACAAAATAAGGATTCAAAATATCTTATTGACCTTTTATTGACAAATAACAAACACACAAACACAACATGGACAAAAAGAATATTATAAAGTGAGAGAGAGAGAGAGAGAGAGAGAGAGAGAGAGAGAGAGAGAGAGAGAGAGAGAGAGAGAGAGAGATGAGAGAGAGAGAGAGAGAGAGAGCGCATACGAGGAAGAGAGTAAGAGAGAGATATGGAACGAAAAATTACATTAGAAGAACCGAAAATATATAGCGAAATCACATAAATTTTGAACTAAATAAAATAAAAAAAAGACAGGAAAAAAATGAGAAATTAACAATAATAGCAATAGTAATCTTAAAAAGGCATCATGTGAATAGTGAAATATTTAATATAATTTTGTACATTCGGATAGAAAATATCGCATATAGTATAGTGTATGATGTATTATAATTACATATATTTTATTACATATGATATATTTATCAAGAATATGTAAATATTGATGTAGAAAAAAGTTTTCAGTCAAAATTTATTAAAATGGGTTTAGTCAAACTTTAGCTTCATATCCTATTTTTTTTTTCTGCCAAATTCGACTTGCTTTGGCATTTTCCCGCCAAATTCAAAAGTGATTCAGCATTTTCCCACAAAGTAGCACATTTATATAATTGATTCAGTATTTCCCTCCAAAGAAAAAAATCGAGCCAAAGTTGGAAGCAATTTAGAATTTTCCCGCCAAATCCTCAAGTGATTTAGCATTTCCCCGCCAAATTTGAAAGCGATTTAGCATTTTCCCTCCAAATTCTCAAGTGATTAAGCATCTCCCCCCCAAATTCAAAAGTCAACTGGCATCTTCCCGCCAAATTCAAAAGTCAACTGGCATTCAAAAGTCAACTGGCATCTTCCGCCAAATTCAAAAGTCAACTGGCATCTTCCCGCCAAATTCAAAAGTCACTGGCATCTTCCCGCCAAATTCAAAAGTCAACTGGCATCTTCCCGCCAAATTCAAAGTCAACCGGCATCTTCCCGCCAAATTCAAAAAGTCAACTGGCATCTTTCCGCCAAATTCAAAAGTCAACTGGCATCTTCCCGCCAAATTCAAAAGTCAACTGGCATCTTCCCGCCAAATTCAAAGTCAACCGGCATCTTCCCGCCAAATTCAAAAGTCAACTGGCATCTTCCCGCCAAATTCAAAGTCAACCGGCATCTTCCCGCCAAATTCAAAAGTCAACTGGCATCTTCCCGCCAAATTCAAAAGTCAACTGGCATCTTCCCGCCAAATTCAAAAGTCAACTGGCATCTTCCCGCCAAATTCAAAAGTCAACTGGGTCAACTGGCATCTTCCCGCCAAATTCAAAAGTCAACTGGCATCTTCCCGCCAATTCAAAAGTCAACTGCATCTTCCGCCAAATTCAAGTCAACTGCATCTTCCCGCCAATTCAAAAGTCACTGGCATCTTCCCGCCAAATTCAAAAGTCAACTGGCATCTTCCCGCCAAATTCAAAAGTCAACCGGCAAATTCAAAAGTCAACTGGCATCTTCCCGCCAAATTCAAAGTCAACTGGCATCTTCCGCCAAAATTCAAAGTCAACCGTTCCCGCCAAATTCTTTCCCGCCAAATTCAAAGTCAAATCTTTCAAAAGTCAACTGGCATCTTCCCGCCAAATTCAAAACAACTGGCATCTTCCCGCCAAATTCAAAAAGTCAACTGGCATCTTCCCGCCAAATTCAAAGTCAACTGGCATCTTCCCGCCAAATTTAAAAGTGATTGGATATTTTCTTGCCTAATGCAAAGCGTTTTGACACTTGTAAGGTTTTCTTTTGGGCAAAACCAAAGAATATAGAATATTTCTGGGAAAAATAGATATAAAAATATCTGTTGAAACATAAGAATCAAGCAATAAAAACAAGAACAAAATGATTCCAAAGATATTCTCGAGCTTGCTTTAAAGGGATTTTAAGTCTAATTAAAGTTGAAAAAAAATTTGATAAAGGATTCAAAGTCTTAATCAAGAATTGAACGGCTAAATAAATTATTGAAAGGCCTCCTAAAAGAATTTAAAAGGATAAAGGAATCTAAAGGCTTGATAAAGGATTAGAAGGACTTGTACAGTATTTAAGAGCCCATTAAAGGAATTTAAAGGCTTGATAAAGGATTAGGAGGACTCATAAAGGATTGAAAAGCTCAATAAAGGATTTAAAAGCTCAATAAAGATTTAAAGCAAAGGATTTAAAAGCTAAACAAAGGATTTTAAAAGCTCAATAAAGGATTTAAAAGCTCAATAAAGGATTTAAAAGCTCAATAAGGGATTCAAAAGCTAAACAAAGGATTCAAAAGCTCAAATCAGTTAATTTTAGAAGTTTATTACCGGTGGCGGAAGCTGAAATTCGGACGGCGCTTTGATGGGAACATTTTGTAGCCGATTTCCGTCAAATCGGTCAAATCTGTCATCGTCAAACCTGTCAAATCGATCATCGTCGAACCTGTCAAATCGGTCATCGTCAAATCTGTCATCATCAAATCGGTCAAATCTGTCATCGTCGAATCGATCAAATCGGTCATCATCAAATCGGTCAAATCGGTCATCGTCAAATCTGTCATCATCAAATCGGTCAAATCGATCGTCATCAAATCGATCAAATCTGTCATCGTCGAACCTGTCATCATCAAATCGATCAAATCTGTCATCATCGAACCTGTCAAATCTGTCATCATCAAATCTGTCAAACCGGTCATCGTCAAATCTGTCATCGTCAAATCGATCAAATCGGTCATCATCAAATGGGTCAAATCTGTCATCGTCGAACCGGTCAAACCGATCGTCATCAAATCTGTCATCATCAAATCTATCAAATCTGTCATCATCGAACCTACCAAACACTTGACCGCTTGACACTCCAAGAGACAAGCCGGGAATCCTTCTTGACGGAACTGACACCGGTTGACCAACCTGAGGCTGACTAGGCCTTGACAGCGTCTGAGTAGGCCTAGATGTGACTTGATTGGCTCTTGACAGCGTCTGAGTAGGCCTAGATGTCACTTGACTGGTTCTTGACAGCGTCTGAGTAGGCCTAGATGTGACTTGATTGGCTCTTGACAGCGTCTGAGTAGGCCTAGATGTCACTTGACTGGTTCTTGACAGCGTCTGAGTAGGCCTAGATGTGACTTGATTGGCTCTTGACAGCGTCTGAGTAGGCCTAGATGTCACTTGACTGGTTCTTGACAGCGTCTGAGTAGGCCTAGATGTGACTTGATTGGCTCTTGACAGCGTCTGAGTAGGCCTAGATGTCACGTGACCGGCCCTTGACAGCGTTTGACTCGGACTTGACGGCGTCTGAGTAGGCCTAGAGGTCACGTGACTCGGCCCAGACGGATTTGCCCGCACGCCAAAGGCACGGAGCCTCGCGGATGCTATCTCAGCTGCGTTTTGATTGGCTGCGGGGAGTGGGCGTCCTTGCACCTGATTGGTTGATGCTGGGCGTCCTTGTCGTTGATTGGTTGTTGCTGGGCGAGGTGCAACCTGATTGGTTGAGGAAAGAGGGCGTCCTTGTCGTTGATTGGTTGTTGTTGGGCGAGGTGCAACCTGATTGGTTGAGGGGAGAGGGCGTCCTTGTCGTTGATTGGTTGTTGTTGGGCGAGGTGCAACCTGATTGGTTGAGGGGAGAGGGCGTCCTTGTCGTTGATTGGTTGTTGCGGGCGAGGTGCAACCTGATTGGTTGAGGGGAGAGGGCGTCCTTGTCGTTGATTGGTTGTTGCTGGGCGAGGTGCAACCTGATTGGCTGAAGGAAGAGGGCGTCCTTGTCGTTGATTGGTTATTGTAGGACGAGCTGTTACCTGATTGGCCGATGGCAAGGGCCTTCCTCTTCCCTGATTGGCTGTGACAGGAGTAGGCGTGGCTTGGGTCAGAGGCCGCTTGGAAACGGTAACTCTCGTGGGTTTTCTCGAAGGAGGAAATGAAGGAGAGAAAGAGGAAGAAGAAGATGAAGGAGACGAAGATGATGTTCCGGAGAAGGGCAGCGGGCTAGAAGAACCGGCGTTTTGAGGACCAGATGCGCCAAAGTTCCCTGAGGATCCGGAACCAGTCGAACCAGAGGCCGCGAAGGTTCCAGACCCGATGGAACTAGACTCCGTAGACCCATGACCCGGATTCCTAGTCGGACCAGCGAAGGTTCCAGAGCCCGTATTCCCAAGATTCGAATGCCTAGTTGAACCAAAGCCCGTATGTCCTAGAGTGGAACCGGTAGATGAACCCGTAGACCCACCATGGCCGGCGTTCCTAGTCGAACCACCGGAGAACCCAGAACCAGACCTTTGATTGAAGTTCCTAGCCGAACCAGAGCCAGCGGAAGACCCAAAACCACTTGCATGATTGGAACTACCCGAACCAGAGGCAGCGAAGGATCCAGAACCAGACCCATGATTTGAACTACCCGGACCAGAGGCAGCGAAGGATCCAGAACCAGACCCTTGATTGAAGTTCCTAGCCGAACCAGAGCTGGCGGAAGACCCAAAACCGCTTCCACTCCCACTCCTACTCGAACCAGACCCAGCGGAGGAAGACCCAAAACCACTCCTACTCGAACCCCCAGAGGACGCCACCCTACCCAGTTCTTTGTTGACGCCAAAGTGAACGGATGAGGCCTCGCAGTCCACATTGTACCACCAATCGCAGACAAGTCGCTCTTGGTGGAAAACAGTGCCATTCGGACACAGGAAACTGTCTTTGTCCCGTCCGTTCGAG
>NW_020870811.1:179309-181809 GCF_003789085.1 Penaeus vannamei
CGCAATTTGATAGCTGAGCCCATCAAGTGCCCCAAAAGCTGAAAAAAATATATCTAGAAACGAAGCAAACCACACAGTAGAGAGAAGGGAACGAGAGACGCGAAGGAAAGTTCGGTGTTTCGAGACATCAAGGTACTTGGTATATTGTTTACAGTATGGATGAAGCTTTCTGGCTGTACATACGAGGTGAGAGAATGTGTCCCGGGAATGTTGGGGGCAGAGCCTACCATCAACCCCGACACGCCTCGTCATAGCAACTTAGAATATCGGTTTACTGGTCGGGAATTTTTTTTTTTTTTTTCCAGGGGGGGGGGGGTAGAAGGGTGGAATTTCTGTAGATTTTGTGAAACGATGGGTTGGATTCCTGTAGAGCTTCAAAGATGGCAGGCACGGCCGTAGAGTTTCATTAGCCGATTCAAGCATTTTTTGGCGATGGATTTGAACATTTCTGTTCTCTATTCTTCTTTATTTAAGCTTGTTTTACTCCATAATTTATCGCATATCAGTCATGCCCTCCCCTGCTATCGCTTCTAACAAATCAAGATTGTTGATGGATATGGTACTCAGATCTCCTCAACGATTCATTCACGGAAGAAACAACGCCAAGAATTGTCAAAATCATTGGATTTCCAGCAAATAGATATCAAAATTGTTTCGAATGGAAGCCAACAGCCTATTATCCACAATGACTTGATTCTGTGGATATTTTACCGGGCAATTTCCCTGTTTCCTTCCATGCCCTACCATGCTAACAAGGAAAAAGAATGTGCGGGTTTGGGTTGTTTCAGCGCAATAATTTCTCTATATCTGGATGCCAAAACTGTCTCAATCCATTATACAGAATCACTGTCTAAAATTAACCCAATGTCAACGGGAAAATGGTGTGTTCCCTTCGGCAATGCTTGGTTAAATGTTTCTGCACATAGATGGCTCTGCCAATGCTTAGCCACAAAGGACTCAATTAGTATATCTTGCGACCTCACTTTTCCCTGAAAAAATGGGAAAAACGTTTTTTTTACTCATGCTATCAATATTGACGTTGTTCTTTTTGTTATAAACATTGTGATTACTATATTGTTACAGACATTACTAACAGCAATATTAAATATTAGAAAATATCATCGAAAATCAAGGAAAAGGAATAACAGGTTAGACAGGTAGTTTGCGTAATTGTGGAGCCATCTACATGTAAAAATAATTACTAAATTCAACACACACAATGGGCAACGGCATGTACGTACAAGCCATGCCCGGCAGCTTGGGGTTAATTATTCAAATTTCAATCCACAATAATTGTTACTAATAGTGACACACCCTCCCAGAGACTAAGTCAAAAAAAAAAAAAAAAAAAAAAAACTTTTCTACAGGAAATCCGATGATTTCATCAATTTTCAGCGTTGTTTCTTCCGCAAATGAATCGTTGAGGAGATCGAGAACCATTTCTCCATCGACGATCTTGATTTGATAGACCCGTTAGCAGGGGAGGGCATGAAGTATATCAGGGAAATTATGGGGTAAAACAGGCATAGCTAAGAAGAATAGTGAACAGATATGCATAAAACTGGCATAAAATAAGAAGAATAGTGAACAAAAATGCGTAAAACTAGCCCAAAAAAGACTTCAAACTGACCGATGAAAATCTACGGACGTACCCACCCGAGAGGAAGGTTGATGGGAGCTCCGCCCTCCAACACCAACCCGGGAAACATTCCCTTCGCCTCGATATACATGGCACGATACAGATTCATTCCCACCGTAAAATAATAAACCAAATACATTTGTATATGAAATCGTCAAACTTTCCTTCGCTTCTTTCTACCATCTGGACTGCTTCGATTTTAATCACTTTTTTCAGCATTTGGGGCATTTGATGGGGTCAGATATTAACCCAGTAACGACGGGTGTCCCATGTATGAGACACCCAAAATAATAAACATTGCTGGGTGTCCCGCCTGTGTAACACCATATCGGGGCTCGCGCTCCGATGCAGCAACACGCCGTGGGTTGAGTCCGGGCCAGCCGCACGCGCTGATGTTGTAGCCAGCGGGAATTTTTTATTTTCGGCTTCAAAATATACCAGCAGTATTGGGTTAAACTAAGATGGTTATGAAAGGGGGGGGAGAGAGGAGAGAGAGAGAGAGAGAGAGAGGAGAGAGAGAGAGAGAGAAGAGAGAGAGAAGAGAGAGAGAGAGAGAGAGAGAGAGAGAGAGAGAGAGAGAGAGAGAGAGAGAGAGAGAGAGAGAGAGAGAGAGAGAGAGAGGAGAGAGAGAGAAGAGAGAGAGAGAGAGAGAGAAGAAAGGAAAGAGAGAGAGAGAGGGAGAGAGAAAGAGAGAGAAAGAGAGAGGAGAGGAGAGAGAGAGAGAGAGATGGAGGAAAGAGAGGGAGAGAGAGAGAGATGGAGAAAGAGAGAGAGAGAGAGACAGATGGAGAAAAGGAGGGAGAGAGAAAGAGAGAAAGAGAAAGAAAGAGAGAGAGGGAAATTAAATGGAAAAGAACATCC
>NW_020870811.1:191809-199309 GCF_003789085.1 Penaeus vannamei
AGGCTGATATATTGACATATAGAAAATATATATTGATAAAGATATGTATATGTAGTGAATTTGCAGAAAGATGAATACAGTAGAGAGACAGAAGAGAGAGAGAGAGAGAGAGAGAGAGAAGAGAGAGAGAGAGAGAGAGAGAGAGAGAGAGAGAGAGAGAGAGAGAGAGAGAGAGAGAGAGAGAGAGAAAGAGAGGCTGACAGACAAATAAAGAGAGAGCGAGAGAGACAGAGACAAAGAATATGAGAGCGAGAGAGACAGACAAAGAGAAAGACAGAGACAAAGAGAGAGAGAGCAGACAGAGAGAGAAGAGAGAGACAGAGAGAGAGAGAGAGAAAGAGAGGAAAGAGAGAGAGAGAGAGAGAGAGAGAGAGAGAGAGAGGAGAGAGAAATGAACAATAGAGGAATTTAGCAGAAAGAAATCTAAGAAGGAGAACATTCTATCACATACATGGCTGAACAGAACAGTACAATAGATATATATAATATATATAGATATATATATAATATATATAATATATATATATATATATTAGTATAATACCACACACACACACACACACACACACACACACAACCACACACACACACACACAACACAGCAGAGACGATACACTGATTAGAGAGAGGGTATCACAAAAGCATGTGTATCATTATTATCATTAAAAGAACATGTCTCGGTGGAGAATCTGACTATGTCTGTTTATGAATAGTTTAGGATATTTTTTTAATGTTATTAACTTTTCCAATGTTATCTAACCTAGTGAGTGTGCATCACACCAAGGATGTTTTGGCAGTTGATAGGATATGGGAAGGGGTCCCAGAGAAATCTCAATTTTGACATCTAATTTTTTCGGGCAGTCGTGTGCGAGGTGTATGCTTGTATATTAGTCAGGTTTAAGGCTCATGGTGGGTGGTGTGGGTAGAATTGATTCATTCTCTGGTGCTGTGGGGTGATATCCGATTTATCAATTTTTATTTCACAACAATAAACAAGTGATATAAATTAAACGAACAACAGGTCGGTGACTTNCTTTCCTTGGTCTTTAACTTTCGTACTTTCATATGTACATTTCCATTTTCTTTCGCTTTTCTTTTCTTTTTCTTTTTTATTCATGATTATGACTGTATGTAATTATTAGTTCAATTTAATTATGAATTCTATTGTGTCCGAATAATATTTAGTTAATTCCGCATCTATAACTGCCAGTTGGTAGAACTATTAATCATCATAATCTGTTAAGTTGGCCATGCAAAGTCATACCAATCTGCCAACTGCCATCTCTCTTTCTCCTCTCCTTCTCATCACCGAACATGTCACCCTGTCATTAAATCTGCACGCCAACATGTCGCTTCTGTCATCAAGTCTCATCATGTTCACCTTTTTCAATCAGTCAATCAACCAACATGTCGCCCTGGTGCTCAGTCATCACCAACATGCTTCCCTGTCATCAAGTTCCATCACCAAAGTATGTCGCTCTGTCCATCAGTTCATCATCATGTCCACCTTTTCATCAGTCATACCAAACATGTCGCCGCTGTCATCAGTCATGACCAACATGGTCACCCTTTCAAATCAGTGCATCAACCAACATGTCAACCTGTCATCAGTCATCACCATGTCACCCATTCAATCAGCATCACAACATGTCGCCCTGTCAATCAGTCATCACCAACAATGTCGCCCTGTCATCAGTCATTCACAACACTGTTCATCCTGTTAACAGTCAATCACCACATGTCGCCTCTTTCATCAGTCATCCAATCAAAATGTCGCCCTTTCATCAGTCATTCACCAACATGTCGCCCTGTTCATTCAGTCATCAACCAAATGTCACCGGGACTGTCAGTCACCAAAATGTCACCCTTTCATCAGTGCATACACCAAACATGTCACCGCTCTCATCACTCATCACCAACATGTCCCCTGTCAGTCAGCCAAAATGGTCACCCGCTTTCATCAGTCATCCCAACATGTCACCCGCTGTCCTGAGTCATCACCATACTGTCACTCTCTGATGCAGTTCATCAACACATGTCGCCCTCATCATGGCCAGTCATGCACCACATGTCGCCCTGGTCATCAGTCTTGACACACATGTCGCGCCTGTCCATCAGTCTCAGCCAAATGTCACCTTTTCACTCAGTCCATACTCCAACATGTCGCCGCCCTGCTCATCAGTCCTCCACATACATGTCGCCTGTCATCAGTTCATCACCAACATGGTCTCCCTGTCCACCCAGTCATACGCACGCAACAATGGTCCGCCCCTGTCATCAAGTCATCCACCACATGTCTCGAGCCTTCCTGTGCACAGTCATGCGTGCTCACAAGCGATGTCGCCCTGTCATCCAGTCAAATCATACCACATGTCTCCTGTCATCGTCATCAATATCAACCAACATGTCGCCCTGTCATCAGTCATTCACCACGACATGTGTCGCCCTGGTCGTCAGTCATCGACAGACATGTCACCCCCGCTGTCATCAGTCATCTCACCACATAGTCAACCTGTCCCGTCAGTCCATCACGCCCGTAACATGTCGCCCATTGCTGTCATCATCATACACCAACAATGTCTACCCATGCCATCAGTCATAACGCAACATGTAACCTGTCAACAGTCATCACCCAACATGTGCAACTGACTGTCCATGGCAGTCATGCACCAACATGTGCGCCGGCTGTCATCAGCTCATCACCAACGATGCTTCGCCTGTCATCAGTCATGCACCAGATGTCGGTTCTGTCATCAAGTCTCACAATGTCACCGTTTTCATCAGTCATCACCCATGTCGCCCTGTCATCAGTCATCACCAACATTGTCGCCCTGTCATCAGTCATCACCAACATGTCGCCCTGTCATCAGTCATCACCAACATGTCGCCCTGTCATCAGTCATCACCAACATGTCGCCCTGTCATCAGTCATCACCAACATGTCGCCCTGTCACCATTCATCACCAACATGTCACCTTTTTATCAGTCATCACCAACATGTCACCCTGTCATCAGTCATCACCAACATGTCGCCCTGTCATCAGTCATCACCAACATGTCGCCCTGTCATCAGTCATCACCAACATGTCGCCCTGTCATCAGTCACCACCAACATGTCACCTTTCCATCAGTCATCACCAACATGTCACCCAGTCATCAGTCATCACCAACATGTCGCCCTGTCATCAGTCATCACATGTCATCAGTCATCCCCAACATGTCGCCCTGTCATCAGTCATCCCCAACATGTCGCCCTGTCATCAGTCATCACCAACATGTCGCCCTGTCATCAGTCATCACCAACATGTCGCCCTGTCATCAGTCATCACCAACATGTCACCCATTCATCAGTCATCACCAACATGTCGCCCTGTCATCAGTCATCACCAACATGTCACCCTGTCATGTCACCCTTTCACTCAGTCATCACATGTCACTCTGTCATCAGCCATCACCAACATGTCTCCCTGTCATCAGTCATCACCAGCATGTCACCCTGTCATCCCCAACATGTCACCCTGTCATCAGTCATCACCAACATGTCACCCTGTCATCAGTCATCACCAACATGTCACCCTGTCATCAGCCATCACCAGCATGTCACCCTGTCACCAGTCATCACCAACATGTCGCCCTGTCATCAGTCATCACCAACATGTCACCTTTCCATCAGTCATCACCAACATGTCACCTTTCCATCTGTCATCACCAACATGTCGCCCTGTCAGTCACCACCAACATGTCACCTTTTCATCAGTCATCACCAGCATCTTAAGCGCACCTTCGCCCCGATGAAAGAAAACGGAACATAGCACTTTTTTGCCTCTATTTAACTTCTCCTTCTTTAAGCGGGATATTTGCCAAGGAGCGCGTAGGATAGTATGAAGGATGGAGATAGGACCCCACTTGGGCTCCACAGGGATTCTGACGTCCCTGCAGAGAGAGGGGGGGGGGTGGGAGGGGGAGGGGAGAGGGAGGGAGGGGGGAGGGAAGGGGGGAGGGGAGAGAGAGGGGGGAGGGGAGGAGTGAGGGAGGGAATGTTAAGACACAGGGAGAGAGGGAGAGAGAGAGAGAGAAAGGAGAGAGGGGAGAGAGAGAGAGAGATGAAGAGAGAGAAAGGGAGAGAGAAAGAGAGAGAGAGAGAGGAGGGGAAGTAAGAAACAAAGAAACAAACAAATACACAGACAGACAGACAGAGCCGCAGAAATCAAAGAGACAAAGAGAGAAACTCGTAACAGAAAGATGGCGAGAGAGAGAGATAGAATCCAAGAAACAGGTAAAGACAAAGAACACGAAAGAGGCTCCTCACACCCCACAAACCCCCCCCCCTGCCCTCCCTCCCTCCATATCTCTCCATTTCTTCCCTTCTCTCCTTCCCTAAACCCCTTTCCCCTCACTCTTTTACTCTCCTCTTTTTCCCTTCCCCATTCTCCCTCACAGCTTTCTCTCCCTTCCTTTCTTTAACCTTCTCTCTCTCTCCTCCCGTTCCGCTCTCCTATCCCCTCTCTTCTTTACCCCCCCCTTCCTTTTCCCCTCCTCCTCCTATTCCTTCTTACATCGAATTCCCTTCCCCCTTCCCTTTCCAAACCCCTTTACTTACCACCTTCCTCTTCCTCCTCCTCCCCTCTTTCTCCCTTTCTGTCTCCCATTCCTTCTCCCCTTCCCTGTCCTCCTTCTCCCTCACATCGAACCCCCATCTCCCCTTAACCTTCCTTTCTTAAACCTCTTCCCTTCCATCCCTCTCCTTCCCCTCCTTTTCCCCCCTCCCAGCAACCCACCAAATCCCCTCACTCCCACTCACCCTTTCACCACCCCTTCCACCCACCCCACATCCCCCCTCCCCCTCCTTCCTCCCCCTCCCACCCTTCCCCCCCCACCTCCCTACCCCCCCTCCCTCCCCCTCCTCCCTCCTCCCTCCCTCCCAACGCGAAATCCTTTCCCTCCTCCCTCCCCCCCCTCCTCCCCCCTTCCCTCCCTCCCCCTCCCCCTTCCCCTCCCTCCTCCCCTCCCTCCAACGCGAAAACCCCCTTTCCCTCCTCCCTTCTCCCCTCCCTCCCTCCCTCCCTCCCTCCCCCTCCTCCCTCCTTCCCTCCCCTCCCCCTCCTCCCTCCCTTCCCCCCTTCCCTACCCCCCTTCCCCCCTCCCTCCCCAGGTCCCTCGTTCCCTCCCTCCCTCCCAAAGCGAAATCCTCTTCCCTCCTCCCTCCCCCTCCTTCCCCTCCCTCTCCTCCCTCCCTTCCCTCCTCCCCTCCCCTCCTCCTTACCCCCTCCCTCCCCATCCCCTTCTCCCCCTCCCTCCCTCCCTCTCCCCAAGTCCCTCGTCCCTCATCCTTATAATTCAGGATTTGTCTTTTATTCCGCCATTACCGCAGCGGGGAGTCCTGACGGCGGCGCGGAGGCGGTGTCCTCCCGAGACGCCTGAGGAAGCTGCGCCGATTAAGTGGTTAAGAGTTTCCCGAGAAACTTGAGGATTCCGAAGGTCGGGTCGCGTTCGTTTTGGTTGGTGGGGGTGGGGTGGGGTGGGGTAGGGTGGGAGGGAGGGGGTGGTCCTGTGGGGTGGAGGGGGAAGGTCCTGTGAGGGAGAGAGGGTGAGAGTTCGGGTGCGGAGGGGGAGTCCTGTGGGAGGAGGGAGGGCCTGTGAGGGGAGGGAGGGGAGAGGAGGGAAGAGTGTGGGGGAGGGTCTGTGGGGGAGGGAGGGGAGGTTCGTGTACGGAGGGGGTGGGGAGAGGGAGGATCCTGTGGGGGTGATGGAAAGGGGGTTGTTCGTGTGCCGGGTTATGTGTACTTGTGTGTGTTGTGAGAAGGGTGGAGGAGGGGGGAGGGGAGAGTGGGTGTGTACTTGTGTTGTGTGGGAGGGGAGGGGAGAGTGTGTCTACTGGTGTGTGGAGGGGAGGGGGGCGGGAAAGTTGTGTGTACTTGTGTGCGTATGTGTGTATGTGTGGGAGGTAGTGTGTTCATGGGGGAAAGGGTTGTTCTGTTTATGGGGGGTTATGGTAGGGAAGGGGGGGTTCTATGTATATGTCTATGTCTCTTTCATGCTCTCATTCTATCGTTCACTATATTTCTTTTTTTTTAATGATAAAGGTAATTATTATCATTATCATTATTTTTATTATCATAACAGCTGTGGCAACTGTGATCATGATAATGGTAATATTAACAATAATGAGAATAAGAATAATGGCAATAATGATAGTAATCATAATAATGATATTAATTATAATAATAATGATGATACTACTAGCGATAGTAAAAAACAAGAAATTTAATTATTAGTAATAATACAAATACTATTAAATATAATAATAATAACATCAGTAATGATAACAGTGATGATGAGGATGATACTGATAATGATAATAACAATGATAATAATATTTATATGATTTTGATAATGATAATAATAATGACAATAATAATGATGATGATGAAGATAATAGTAACAATGATATTAATACTAATAATGATATATAATGATAAGAATAAGAATAACAATAATAATGATACTACTATTAATAATAATAATAATGATAATGATAATAACAATAACAATAATGATAATATTAATAACGGTAATGATAACGATGATGATAACAACAATAGTAATAATGATACTGAAGATAATAATAACAGTAACTAATAGTCTTATCAATGTTCATTATCATCATTATCATTATTGCTATTATCATTATTACTATTAATATTGTTGTTATTGCTGTTGCCATTATCATCCCTCTCTTTATCACTATTATCATAATTTCATTATCATTATTTTCATTAGCATTATCATTTTTATTATTGTGATAATCATAGTAACAACTACAACAATAACAACAATAAGGATCATAATAATCATAGCAAATTTATAATTGGATAAGAACAGGTATCAATTTCAAACGGAAATCCACAATATAGATTCGGCGATTGTCACCCTTATCGACAGGGCCACTAATCTTATTGTAACCTTCATTTGCAAGAAAAAAAGAAGGAAAAGCGGTCTTGCTGATGTTGCAGAGTGTTGCAAAAGCGACGTTGCTTCTTCTCAGAGTGTGATAGGAATTGCAAAAGTTTTTTTTTTAATCGATTATTGAGTGTGTGAATGGAATGGGCTACGTGAGTATTTCATAATTTCCTTTTAATTGTATATCCATCATCATTATTGTCTAATCTAATTTGTCTTTTTTTACCCTAAATTGCTGTTTATTTTCTTCTTCCTTTTTTGTTGCTTTCTCATTAGTAATTATTTATCTACCCATTTATCTCTGTTTACACAACACATCCATTTGACTTTACACATGTCGACATGGCAGGTAAGACGCCCGGTAATAAGTGATTGATCATGATCCTTTCCAGATAATAATATTTTCTTGGTAGTGACAAGGAACTGCATCTGAAATCTGTCTGCAGATCTCGCTCTCTCTTTTTATTTATTCCTTTCCGTTTTGTTTTGTTTTCTTTCTTTGTTTTTTTTTCTATTTCTCGTTCTTTTTATTTATTACTA
>NW_020870811.1:211809-214309 GCF_003789085.1 Penaeus vannamei
GAGAGAGAGAGAGAGAGAGAGAGAGAGAGAGAGAGAATAGACGATAAACAAACAAACAAACAAACAAACCATTAAAATAAATCCTCGCCCCCACTTCAGGGAAACACGACCCAACAAAGCAGACAAGAAATTTGCGCGCCAAAAAAGGACCAAAACAAAAATGGCGCCGCAGATCACAGGTTTCCTTCATAACAGGATGAACCGGTGTCTCTCTCTCTCGCTTTGCTATTCGCGGGACATCAGTTTGTAGTTCCTGCTTGTCCTCCTTCAAAAGCAGAAGGTGAATCTGTGATACTTGATAATAATAATAAGACGGTGACAATAATAAGACTCGATGGTGAACGCAATCAAAGTCTTCAAAAAACAGTCTCCAAATGGTGAGTTTTTATTGGTGATTGAGTTGCCATGTTTTTTTTTTTTTTGTTTTTTTTTTCATTTTTTTTTTTTATTATTATTATTTTGGTTCTTGTCCCTTCAAGTGATTGGTATTTCCGCTTTTTGTTGTTGTTGCTCCAGGAGATATTTTTGCACTGTCACTAGTATTGTTTATATGTTGTTTTTGAGGGATTTAACAAGGGATAAATTATTATTATTATTGTAATACAGTGATATATATTGTTTCCTATTATTACTGCTGATACTCCTTCCGCTGCTGCTGCTGCTGTTACTACTACTATTACTATTACTATTACCATTACTATCACTACTATTACTTCTGTTACTGTTACTATTACTATTGCTGTTACTATTATTATTACTACTACAACTACTACTATAACTACAACTACTATTACTAATATTATTAGTACTACTACTATGATTAATTACTATAATTATACTATAATCATAATTCTACAAAAACTACTAGTACTAATTATAATAATGATTTGAATAATAATAATGATAATAATAATAATAATAATGCTGTTGCTGCTGATGCGATTGCTATTATCATTATTATTATTATTATTATTATTATTATTATTATTATTCATTATTATTGCTGTTATCAATGTTATTATTCGTCCTTTCTTGTTAAAGCTCAGGGAAAAAAATATGTGCATAATGTTTCGTGAAGTCATTTGCATAAGAATTCTTTTTTCTATGTCAGTGTCAGTATATCTCTCTATCTATCTATCTATCTCTACCTATTTGCCTATATATTTCTATTTAACTTTCACGTTTTCTTGGTGTGCTTATTTCTCCTTATGGTTTCATTTCATCTCTCTCTCTCTCTCTCTCTCTCTCTCTCTCTCTCTCCTCTCTCTTCTCTTCTCTCTCTCTCTCTCTCTCTCGTCTCTCTTTATTTTCTATCTATCTATCTATCTATCTCTCCCTCCCTCCTTCTCTCTCTTCCCTCTCTCTCTCTTTCTCCCTCTCCCTCCCTCTCCCTCTCCCTCTCCTCCCTTCTTCCCTCTCCTCTCTCTCCCTCCCTCTCCTCCCTCTCCCTCTCTCTATCTGTCTATCTATGTATCTATCTATCTCTCTCCCTCCCCCTTCCCTCTCTCTCTCTCTCTCTCTCTCTCTCTCTCTCTCTCTCTCTATATATATCTATATATTATATTCACCCTCCCTCCCTCTCCCTCTCTCTCTTAATCTCTCAATTTTAGCACTTTATTGATTTCGCTACTATCAGTGTTGTCATCTTTATCGTAATCAGTATCATTGTGTTGCCATCACAATTCCTGTTATTACCTCAACGCTGACGCCGCAATATCTCCCCCAGAGAAGATCACAGCCTACCTGAGCCGCCGGGACTTCTCGGACCGTCGGACTCACACCGAACCCGTCGATGGCGTGGTCGTAGTGGACGCCGACTACTTACAAGGTCGCAAGGTCTTCACGAGGGTGGTGCTCACTTACCGCTACGGCAGGGAGGAGGATGAGGTCATGGGACTCAAGTTCAGCAAGGAGTTCGAACTGGTCCACGCCGAGGTCGTCCCTCCTGACGGCGAGAAGGGACTCTCCGCCCTGCAGGAGAAGATCGTCAAGAAAGTGGGAGGTAACGCGATTCCCTTCAGCGTCGCCCTGCCCGACCCGGCGCCGTGCTCAGTCGCGCTTGACCCCGGCAGCGATGAATCGGTGAGGAAGCTGTCTGTCTGTCTGTCTGTCTGTCTGTCTGTCTCTTTCTCTCTCTCTCTCTCTCTCTCTCTCTCTCTCTCTCTCTCTCTCTCTCTCTCTCTCTCTCTCTCTCTCTCTCTCTCTCTCTCTCTCTCTCTCTCTCAGTCTGTCTACTCGGTGGATTGTGTTCTTTAGATTTAGTGGTTGTGTTGTAGTTCGTGTTTGTCTGAGACTAGTTTGAAGAGCTAGTTTTTGGTTGTTTAGCTTTAACTCTAGTCTCAATGTTGCCGAAATTTGAATTGTGTAAGGGATCGTGGAATATCTCTTGCTGCATTATTTCCTTGTACTAGAGTGCAATTTGCTGATTGTAAGTGTATGATAGCCATCAACGTCATGGACTACCAATAAATCAGTTTTATAGATTTTTATCATTCTGAAC
>NW_020870811.1:219309-234309 GCF_003789085.1 Penaeus vannamei
CTTGGAGTTATGCTAACATTAAGAGTCTCCGTGACCAAACAGCCCTGACCTGTCTTCGGATAAGTCATATTCGACTAACCCACGGACGTCTCATGTCCAGAAAGGTTAAACCATATTATGAAGATTGCCTAGTCCCCCATGTTTGTGCAACACTTGCTGGTCGAGTGCCCTAGTATTAGAGATCTGCGAAAAAGGCATCTGTCCATCTGCCGGAAGCAGGATGGTACCTTCCACCTCTCTCTGATTCTGGGAGAAAGCCTAACAGCTGGACATGAGGTCCTAGTTTTTATGAGTGAAGCTGGTCTTCTCATTAAGATATGATTAAGTGCATTATTCTACTATTTTGACAAAAAAAAAATATTTTTCATTTATTTATTTATTTCATTACCCTTGATTTACAGTTGCAATTAATAATTCAGTGCCATATGACCATGATGTTGTGGCACCAGGTGTGATTTTGACTAATCAGCCAATCAGTCAATCAAACTCCAGCATGCTGTACTGCAGTTTTTGATGGTGTGTGGTTATTAAAGGTGGTTTCTGTTCACTCGTCCTGATTAAGGAGATGGATGACTCAATATTATCATTCTTTACAGTACAGACATGTTCACCGGAGACAAAATCCCCGACTCCATGTCACAAACTTTATTCAGCAATCTTGGTTGCTAAGACTGGGCATGCCCTTCAGACACTGTCCAAGGGAAGGATTGATGAGAGGATCTGCCCCCCGACACCCCCTGGCAAACATTGTTTTTACCTCATGGCTATATAGAGCTGATTACTTTGGAGCAATAGATGGACTTAAGGTCTGAGCTGCACTTTATGCAATATTTTCCCATATTTGTAACATTATCTGCAGATCATTACTTGTACCAACAACTGAAACCATTTGTTCTCTACAAAAATATAATTGTCAGGCTGCCCTAACCTTGTGCATCTGATTTATATTTTCTTCATTATGCTACATATTTTTGTTTTTTGTTTTGATTATTTACAATTACATATTTGTGAAACCAGCATTATAAGATCATATGGTAGACACATGAAAAACAGTTAAAAGAAAAATTATGTGTTTGAATTTTGTCTTTTACTTCTTTTTCTTGTAATTTTCAGATTATTATTACCAAACTGACATCTTTCCTCCTTTTTGGGGGGTCATCATAAATCAATTTCATTTTATAGCTTTACTTATAGACCATGACTATTTAGAGATCTTAGTTACTTTCTGAGGTGTATGAAATTATGACTTGATCTTTTTAATGGATATTCTTGAAAAATTCAAATATATCTTTGTCCTTCCAGAATGTCCCCCCACGGGAAAAGGGGCAAAGGGGTATAGACTCCTTTTTTAAGAGCCCAAAAGCATCTCCTGTAGTCAAGGACAAGAAAGATCTGTTTTCATATTTCAAGAAAGTAAACAGCAGTCCAGACCACTTAAATGGAACAACTCAAAAGGAGAGCAAAGAAGAGGAAGGATTGGAATTGTATGTTGTCGAGAAGGAAAAGGAGGATAATGAAATATCTGGAAATGAGAGTGAAGTTGCCATATCAATTGATGTGGAGAGTGAAGGAAGTGATACAGAAATGGATGAGCAAACATCCTCCCAGACAGATGGGTCATCCACGGAAAATTCCACAGAGGAGGGGTCTAGTGCATCCATGTCCGAAGATGAACCAGAGGTGGTAGAGGTAGTAAGGGAGAAAGTCGGCAAGAGCAGTGAAAAAAATACAGAAGGATTGAGTTCCGGGAAACAGAACATCTTTGCATTCATGATGGCTAACAGAAGTAAACAAAATGAAGTGTTGAAGGAAATGAGAGAAGAGGAGGAATCTGTTGAAAAGGACAGTTCAGAAACATTGCCAAATAAAAAAGGTGTTATTAGTAATAGTGAGGAGGAAGAATGTGAAGGCAAGAAGAGTAAAAAGTTAAATGAATCAAATGATACTGTGCATACTACTGTAGTTGAAAATGATAGAAAGAAGAAAATAAGGAAAGAGAAACGGAACAGGAAATCTGTCGGTAAAAATGTGCAATTGACAGAGACTGAATCATCATCAGAAAGCTGTGAAGAACTTGAAGTAGTCTTCCAGAAAAATGATGATACTTGTGAGAGTGACTCCCACACCCCTGCTGTAGCAACCAAACCCAAACTTAATAAAGTGTCTGCATCATACTCTGGTGGAAATGCTTTTGCTTTTATGATGGCAAATAGACACAAGCAGGAAAAAGCACTTTCAGAGAATGAATCAGGAAAAGGAGAGACCAGTGAGGGTGACAATAGTGAAAACTCAAATGCTCCCACAGACATTACAGAGAAGAAGAAGAACAGAGGAAGGGGTAGAAAGAAAAAGCAAGAGGATTTAGATTCATCACTGGCTGATTTTGAGGTTTCAGAGAAAGAGGAACCAAAGAAGATTAGTAAGGTAAGGAAAATTGTAAGGAAGAAGAAAACAGATATTGCAGTTTCTGAGAAATCAAATCCTCCAGTTCAGACATCTGAAGTAAAAACAGAAGAAGGAGTCAGACAACCCAAGATTCCAACTCAGACAACTGAAACCAAAATACAAGAAAAGGACACCGTAAAAATTGCAGAGACTGTCTGTAAAAACATTTCCGAAGCTACAAGAACTGATGGGTCAGAAAGGAACACTGATAACATTGCAATGTCAGGTGCAGACCAGAAATGTCAGACAAGTATTAAGAATGAAAAAGATGCACCTGAAAAGAAATCTCTTAGTGAGACTGCAGAATATGAAGACAACAATATTAGGCAAAAGAATGGTAACATAAAAGCTCCTAAGGCTAAGAAAGGTAGAGTAGTAGCAGCGAAAAGGAAAAAACAGAAAATTGATACTCAAAATATAGTAGTAAAAGACAAATCAGAACAAGGAACAAACAATATGGCTGAGATCCCTGTAGAAAAAAATGTTACGGCTGAGATCCCTGTAGAAAAAAATATTAAAGCTGAGATCCCTGTGGAAAAAAATGTTATGGCTGAGATCCCTGTTGAAAAGAATGCTACAGAAGAAAGACCAATCAAATCGGAGAAAATAAAAAAGGAGAAAGGGGTTAAAAACAAGAAAAATATAGCTGCAGTGGAAGTTTCCAGTATGGAAAAAGATGAAACTGCAGAAGCTGTGGAACCACCCAGAAAGAGAAGAAGGAAAAAAGTAGACTATGTAGTAGACTCTGATGAAGAAGAAGTAGTCATTAATCATCAAACAAACCACAAAGTTAATCCTGAGAAAACAGGAGACAAAGAGGACACTATAACTGATGCTGACACAGAAAATAGTTCAAAGAAGAGAAACATATCAACCTTCTTCAAAAAAATCTCCAAAGAAGAGAAGGCGGCTGAGAGAAGCAAGAACATTTTTACAGTCAAGGCTGACGTTCATGCTCCCTGTGATGGAAAGCTAGAATCCAGCCAAGTGGAACAGGCAGCAAAGAGAAAGAATTTGCAAAGTAATGAAACTGCTGAGAAAGAGAATGTCAGTAGCATCCCCAAAGACAAAAAGAATGATAGAAGAATCAGTAGAAGGATAAAGAAAAGACAAGAACTTGAGGAGCTAAACAAGATAGAATTACTTGAGCAGATTACGCCAACTAACTCGCCTGTTAAGTTACCAGCACAGAATTTAAGAGAGATTAATATAACAAGTAACAATTTATCAAAGGAAAGTGGGATGGGCACGATCACTGAGACAGCAGTAGTGGAGAGTAAAACCTCTGAAACGAAGAATAACAATATTGCAAAGAAAGTAAGAAATAAGGCAAATAAGAGAATATTACAAGAAGAGGAAAATGATTGTGCCAAAATAGAAGAGAGTAAGAATGGAGATGAGGCTAATATTCCCCTGCAAGATCTTCCTTTAAATGAAGAAAACACAGAAAAGAAGGAACCTGCAAAGAAGTCTAGAAGAAGATTGTCAAGGAAGGCAGTCATTGAACCTCCAGTTGTAGTGGATCAAGCTGATCTCTCAAAAGAGAATGATTTACCTAAGTCGATAGTAGAAAGTACAGAAAATCCATCCTCAAAGGTGGATACCACAGGGGATGAGATCTTTCCTAAAAGTACCAGAGCTACCAGAGCCAGGGGTGTAAACAAATCAGCGCAAGATAGTACTGACACTGATACAAGCATAGGGTCCAGGAAGAGATCGCCAAGAACAAGAAATAACCTGTTATCGGATTCCATGGAGAGTGAGGATGATAAGGAGAATGTTGTTCACTATACATCTACACTCATTCATAAACCTGGGAAACTGAGGTTAGTATTATATTTAATGATAGTTTGTGTATGTGTGTGTTTGTAGGTGAATCAAACACACCTTAAATATAATTTAAGTTTTTACATAGCTATTGTTCACTTGTATTAAGAATGGTGAGCTAGATTATGTTTTAAATAGCAGTAGTTTCTTACCAAATTTAATATTGCACGTCATTTACGTATGAAACAATGATGATATACAGAAGCCCAGAATGTTTTCCCTTAGAGTTGAGTGTTCTTCACTCCTTTTTGGTTGAGACATCATGATAGTTGACACTTTGATCGCTGATTTTCTTTTAATATTTTGTGTAGACTTTTTTCATCTTTTGTTTTCTAATTAAATGTTTCTGTGTATATATATTCCAGCCTGAGATTGAAGAAAGTTCAACCATCTTTGAAGACCAAGACCAAAGGAAGAAAATCTTTAAGCCTAAAGCACAATAACGTAGCTGAGAGTTGCCCTGTGAAGGCCAAAGCTCGTGAACTTGTTCAAAAGGCTAAACTAGCCAAAAGGAGTCCCAAGGGAAAAGTGAAGAGACTGAGCATGAGTAGAACCAAAAAGAAAGCTCTGAGCAATCATGTTGTGAAGAAGATAGTTGAACAGAATGTGGTACAAGTTAATATGGTACAAACTGATAATGATGATGTGGTCCTTATTGATGATGAAGCTTCACCAGTCAAGCCAACAAAAAAGAAAAAGCAGATGCTTCTCAAGCCTCCAACTGCATCAACTCCCAAGACAAAACTAGTAAAAAGGAAAGTTATTAGAAGTAAAAAAGCAAATCAAAAGGAACCAGATGAGGTCGAGGTTCTGGAAAGCTCTGCTGGCGAGTCTTCAAGGAGATCCTCACGGCAAGCAGCAGCAAATGCAAAGAAAATGATAGAAGAGCAGCAGGAAGTTGAAGAAGAAGTAATAGTTGAGAAGACCAAGAAGGCTGAGAAAGAGAAACCTGTGAAAGGTAATTACTTTTATGATATTTCTGTGTTGGAATATTTTGCAGTATACAGGTATTGTATAAAAAGAAGAAAAAGACAAAAGATGTTATAATGTCATTCTTATTGCTTCGCAGAATCCAAGCTTGCACCAATATTTTGTAAGAAGAAGGTTGTAGAACTCTCACCTTCAAAACTGAAAGCTCGACAAGACTTCCTACAGTCCGGTGTACCTGATCAGATCAAGAAGCAAGTGTTGATTGAGAAGAGGTAAAGTGGTTATTATTATATTTGTCTCTGTCCTAACAGATATTGTTAGTTGTATTCATGCTTATACTACTTGGTTGTAATAAATGACTCAGTCTTGAATGTATAACCATAGACATTCATATTTTCCTTGCTTTGTTGCAGTCAGGAGGACGAAGTCAGTGAGTGGCCACCATTCCCAGCTGTCAGTCATGTCCAACAGAAGAGTGATACAGATAGTGTTTGGAGTCTTGTCTCTCCAAATGTGAGTATAGATCGCAGTTTTTAGGGGTAGGCCCATGTGGTAATAGGTGTATGGATATGTGTCATAAGTGTGCCACTGAGAAAGTGATATGTTGTGTTATGAGATGTTACTGGAAGATGCCTTGGTTAAAGTTTGTGATAACGTATATGAAGAAAAGGGTTTCTCAGTTATTGTTTAATTGTACTGTTACTAAAATAGAAGTTTATGTACTTTTGATTAGAATTGCTTACCTATGTTCATTCACAATAAGTAACCTGCTCCAGGTAGCCCAGTATAAATCCTGTATTGAAAGATTGTCAATAATCTAAACCATTAACACAAAACTGATACCACATTAGCAACTATAAATTGATGGCATTAACTCTGTGCTCAAGATAGTTTTTAATTTGGGTCAGGTCAAAAGTATTAGTAGTATGTATTATTATTTTTTTAGGCTTTCCTTAAAATTAATTAACATCTTTTCAGATTGAGAAGCTGAGAGAAACAAATGAAAGGGATTCCTCATTAGTGCCACTGGAAACAAAAATATATAGCACTGATATGATGTCTAAATTAAACAAAGATAAATCTAGTACAAAATTGGGAGTAGGTAATAATCCAACACTGGACCTAGCAAGCATTGTTGCAATCCTTCTCAGCCTAAAGAAGGAAAACCCCTACTTTCCTGCCTTTTCAGTCTTCAAATCTTACCTAGACTTGAAGAAGGATGCTGTAGATTTGTATAAAAAAGAATTAGAAAAGGAAGAATCCAAGATTAAGGTAATAGACCTGGAAGAAGAAGAAGAAGAGGCCAAGAGAGGAAAGCGGAAGAGAAGAAGCAAGGGGTCAGGAGGAAGCAAACGATCAAGACTAAGTGGAGCAAAAGGGAAAAAGAAGGCAGCCGAGGAAATGGGTGAAGATCAAGACACTTCACTTCCCTTGTGGCAGGAGAGAATTCCACATGCATGGACACAAGTTTTCACACCCAAACATACCAATCAGGTCATCGGTAATACAGGTAAGGTCAATCTTATTTAAGTTTGATGTATAGAGATACAAATCAGAAAATATTTGTGGGATTGGGAGTGGGAAGTCATATAGACAGATAGGTACACAGATAGATGATCATATACATTTAAATGAACTGCATATCATATATTTAGACAGTTTTGGGGAAAAAATGCGATTGTAATAGAGCTGATTGATTCTAACACATGGCCATAGCGACTTGCCTTCTCATAGTGCCTGTAAAGGTAGAGATCGTAACATGCCTCTAATTATATCATTATGCAAAAACTTTCTGAATGACTTATTGTTCACCTATTTTATATATATATATATATATATATATATATTATATATATATATATATATATATATATATATATATATATATATATAAAGTAATTGCAAAAGCACAAGTTTTGAGATATACACTGTATGCATATATAACTTGTCGATGGTTAATGAAATGTCTATCACCAGGTCATATCAGAAAAATGAAGATGTGGCTGCAGGAGTGGAAAAGGAAGTCAGAGATATATGCTAATAAAGAGAAGAATGGGAAAAAGAAGAAAACATTTAGAAAAGGTAACTTACTTGCCCTCTTCCTCCTCCACCTCTTTGTCCTTCTCCTCTTCGACCTCCATCTCCTCCTCTTCTTCCCCATTCTCCTCCGTCTCTTCCTCCTCTCCATCTTCCTCCTCCTCCTCCACTTCCTCGTCCCCGTCCCCCTCCTCATACCTCTCTGCTTCCTTCCTTAAGCTATTGCTATTGTAAAAGCTGAATTCTCCTCCTCTTCATTTTCAATCTTTATTAAGTATTCATATTTTTATATATATATTATATGTATATTTTTTCTTCTTCTTCTTCTTTCTTTCTTTCTTTCTTTCTTTCTTTCTTTCTTTTTTTCTTTCTTTCTTACTTTCTTTTGAGAGTAAAAAATATATATCTAACTGAAATGTTTTTTCAGATGACGACTTCCTGGTATCAGATGATTCCAGCAGTTTTGGCGATGACGACTTTGTTAACACATTTTTGTTGTCTGGACCTCCTGGTATCGGCAAGACCTCAGCTGTCTATGCCCTTGCTACCGAGCTTGGTTACAAGGTAAATTAATCCTGGGACTATTGGATATGATAAATGGCTGTCTTAATGTTGTTATTATCACTATTATTATTATTTATTTGTTGTGGTTTTGTTTGTTGTTAAAGATGTATTTAAAGTCAGAGGCATTTAATGATTGAAATAATTATGGATTATTGATTCTCAGCAAACTTTGATTCAGTAAAATCTTGTCATTTAGTGATTTAGAAATTTTTTTCTTTTCATTTTAGTATTTCATAGTCACAAGTACTGTGGAAATAAAAAATTGGTGCTGTCATTATTGACATTTCAGTAAAATTTAGTTATTATTGATTGATATTATATCACTCTTATTATATAGTTTTTTCATTCCACTTGATTCCCTTATCTTTTTTGATATAAGAAAATTAATTGATTAAGAACCCATTGCTGTAGGTTACATGTACTGTCCACCATAAGTTTCTTTTGTGAATTTTGTTTGCACATAAATGGCTCCACAAGTGCATAGCCACAAGGATCCAAGTAGCGGGCCTCCGTGACCTTACCTGGTATCCCTTTTCAATGAGCTTTTTGGATTTTTTGTCTCCTTTTCTAATACTATTGACACTGATGCTGATATCATTATTAATTTTATGATTCTTATGTTATTAACAGTAGTAATAAAAATAAAAGATAAAGGAAAAATCTTCCTGAAAGTGGAGGATAAACAGGTGATATAGGTAGGACTAAAAATTTACTTCTTGATGACTGAACACCATAGGAGCCATCTATGTGTATACACAGTTAATAAAATAGAATTGCATTTGGCATGGCATGAATTTTTGCTATTCTGGCATCATTGGGTTATAAAAATGAAGATTTAAAAAAAAATCAATGGGAACCCTAATAGTGTAATCTTTCACCAGGTGCTGGAGGTAAATGCATCCTCAAGACGACAGGGAAGACAAGTCATGACTCAGCTGGCTGAGGCCACGCAATCTCACTCGGTGTCTAGTAAAACGTCCCAACAGCCTGCCAACACCTTGACAGCCATGTTTGCTGCTAAGGCAACTAATACTAAGCCTTCTCCAAAGAAAGGTGGGTTTTTCTACTATTTTGAATTGTTAAAGTTAATTTTGATTTATGTGGCTAACCTTTGTACTTTATATTATTGTTGATTGGTTTCATCCTGGAATGAATCTTTGCAAATTAAAAGCTTAGGTTTACAGTCTAGTAATATTATTGCATGTTAAAAGCTATTTACCTACATAATGATACTGTGTAACTATATTGTTTTTTTAATATTGTTTACAGTAAACCTCCATGAAGAAAGCCAGAACTCCAACAAAGATTTAGAGAGCAAAAAGAAAGTAGCACTTGTCTTGTTTGAAGATGTAAGTATTGTCAGATCAAAGTATTACATGAAATTGATAGACCAGTAAATAGATCAGTAATGGTTGTAAATAAATTGGTAAGGATTTGGTGTGAATTGTTGTATAATTTTGGGTTCCTCTTTTGATAGAGATTCTTTGAGGAAGACTTGCATTGCATAGAAAAGTAACTAACTCTATTTTTTATCAAGTATTTTTATACATTTTTCCTCCCCTTTTTTTAACTAATTTTTACTTTACCCCTTTTTGCAGATTGATATTGTTTTTGAAGAATGGGATGAAGGTTTTATCACAACAGTCAATAATTTCATGGCCACTAGCAAGAGACCAATTATCTTGACCGTCAGTGACTCATCACCAAATGTGCTTGCCAAAATAAAAGGAAATTATGAAAAATTAGACTTTGCATCCCCTCCAGAGGACCTTATAGGTATGTTTAAGGAATTAATATACTTGTTTATTTTTTGTTACTGTTATTATTCACAACATTGTCACCATTATATGTGAATATCTCTTTATTCTTACTTCATCATGATTAGCTTCATCATAAAATGTCAAATGAATCCTCTAATGATTTTAATTTGTCTACAGCACATCACCTACAATTGGTCTGCCTTGCAAATGGCCACCATATATGTTTAAAAGATGTACAAACTCTTGTTCATGTCAACAAAGGGGATGTCCGACAGTCATTACATGATCTTCAGCTTTGGACGATATCTGGATCATCATTCCAGACATGTGATTGTCTGGAAAATAGTCAAAAGGTTTGTCTTTATTTTTTCTTTAAAGTGTGAGATATTATCATATGATGAATATGTATGTAACAGTCTTGACTTTTAGTGAAAATAAGATCAAAAATATATATATATTGTAAGATTGATATATGGGTAGGTAAACAGATAGTATAAAATAATGAGGATAGTTATTTAAACCAAATTACAGTCTCCAGAAAACCAGCATGTAATGATTCTTATATGTTATATGATAAAACAAGTAAACTATTGTTGACTTCTTCCTTTCATTCTTTTTAGCTGTCCATACCTCTCTTCATCTTTTTCTTCTCTACTATCTGAAAGCAGGCCTACTATTTTGAATATACATTAAATTTACTTATTTGTACTCCTCTTTTATTTTCAGGATAATTCTGAGACAAACAATGAGGAAAAGCATAGTAATTCTTCTAAAATTGTGAAAGATTTAAGTCTTGCTGACATATTCCCAGATGCAGATCAGTTAGACACTTCAAATGTTGAATTGTACAAGTCTGGGTTATGGGGAAAAAGTAAAGGAAGTGCAGCATTTGAAAGCAAAGCAGTTCTCCATTGTGATAGAAGAAAAATTACTCTGGAAAAACAGCAGGAGTCTGAAGGGAACATCTGCTGGTCCCAGATTTCAAGCAACCTCCCCTTACTCCTCCCTCTTCCTCTCACCGAGACAGAGGAGACAAAACCCAAGTATCCTCTCCAGCCTGACGACCCCCTCCTCAAGACCACTCCTCTGTGGCAGAGACACAGCTGGCTCTCAATTGATGAAGATGAAGAAGAGTCGGAACAGCAGCCTGTGACTGAAGAGAAGAAGGAGAAGGAGGAGGTGGAGGAGGAGAAGGAAGTAAAAGAAAATGCTCAAAAAATTCCTCCCAATATACAGAAATCATCCAGACAGTGTTTAGAGTCGATGGCCCATCTTTATGACACAATTGCCCAGCTGGATGTCCTTGATTCATCTCAGTTTGAAACTTATTCTGGAAAGGGGATAGAGGAACGCGGATGGTGGACAAGACAGCCCATGGCAGGCCTTAGTGACGAACAAGATAACTGTGATCTTCCCTGGGCAGCTCATAACTTGACTAATGAACTCGTCCAGTTCATAGGCCAGAGAGCTGTGAAATATTGTCATGAAGAATTATCAGCTGCACTACCCAAAGATTCAGTAACAGAGTGGCCGCAGTTGTCTCTCAAGATCCATAATGATATGAGGTTACCAAGCCTGATACCACATAAGTCCAAAGCCAACAGGTATATATTTGTAGCATTTATTAATGAGCCTAGGTGTATACTGATTGACATATTGTTCATTGTTTAGAATGGTAACATTGTAGAGTGAATGCTTTTTTGTAATACATTTTCTTTCTTTCATTTCAGCCTCAGACAAGAACATCAACGTATAGCAGCATCCATAACTAAATGTCTGCCAGCTGTGAACTATCTTAACAAAAACACATCCATGGACCACTTATCCTGTATACGAAGCCTCATTAGATATGATGAGCTTAGTGCTGCAATAAGTAAAAACAGAAGAGGAAGAAGATTTTTAAGCAATGTTGCACACTTAGGCATTGATTTATCAGCTGAGGAAAAATTAAAAACAGCCAATGCACTATTGAGCTAGCTAGACTTGTGAATCTTTTTACACATTGTAATTATAATTTTTTTACTGTAGCCATTTATTTTCTATTTATAAAATATCTATGCAAGTAAATGAAAGTTTAAAAATTCAGATAAAGTTTTAAATATTTTAAGAAATATTGAGAGGTTATTTTAGGTACATATTCACATTTGTGTCATTGCATCTCATATTTTTATAATCATTGTATCATTATTTTATAAAGTCGTATCATGGAAAATAGTAAAATTTTATAATATATAATCTGATAGTTTCTTTGCTAAAACCAGTTCTTATTTATTAGTAGTCAAATAATTTAATGGTATGTCACCAAGTGACCTTATTAGATATCTATTTAATACCAGTTGAAAAATCTGGACTGTCCTATCGTATAACAACTATGCAAAAGCCTAATTTTTTATACATGTCAAATGTAATCTTTACTGTTTTCATTTTCATTTTTCTGCAGCTCATTCTTCTTTTGTATCTCATATTAACTTCACCTCCCACCATTCACTAATCATATATGCCATTGTTGATTAGTAAGTCCGTGCCTGCCTCACAGTGCTAAAGTCCGATACTCGCATCCCCAAGCAGTTAGGACGGGCATCTAATCAGGGCAAAGGTATCCATAATCTGATTAAAGGAGTCTCCAGGCATAGACAAGATCGTTACCATCTGCATGTTTAAATTTCTCTCTCCTTTCCTTTTCATTTTATGTTTTTAATCTTTCACCTGCTACTTGTTTCAAGGTGAGTTCTTGCTATCATGTATCTTTCCCTTTTCTTCTATCCACTCTTTATATATCTATAAATGATGTTTTTGGTTTCTTTATCTTGGCTTGAGCAGGATATGAATATGATACAACTTTATTAATGATTTATTTATATATTTATTTCCAAGAAATGAAACATTTGTTTGGAGGTCAGTCTGACTGCTTTTCATACAAGATTGACTCTTAACTAGTGTATTTTGTAGCAGCAGTTTTTGGAAATCCATTGCCAAAAGGATTCGTTAATTTTGTGGGATGAATCAATAATCTGTATTTTCACGCATTCAGACATGTCATATGTTTTAACAGTGACAGTTTTCATTAAATTGTGCAATAGTTTGTAAGATAATTGTATGAATGAGTTAAAAAAATTGTTTTGTTGTGAATTATGTATTTTAGTGTTTGCAGAAAAGTGGCCATCTTATGTATTAACTGTATTTTAAAGTCTTTTACATGAATTTTTATTTAAGTAATATCAGTTTTTACTTTTTTGGTTTAAATACATATAATATCTTAGGCCATGGGAATGTACAAATTCTTTTAATAAACCCGATTTTCAATACATTGTTGTGATTTATGAGACTTTATAGTATATATTGATACTGATACTAAACAAGCTTATTTAATCTAAGTACAAATGGTTTCAGACAACAGAATGTTTGTAAAGACGAGGGACTTTGATGAATGCCATCTTAAAGTACCCATTGCAGATAAAATGTAAATTGTGAACATTTATAAACAATGATTTGGTTACAGTTCATGGGATTATATATTTGAAAAATACACTAAAACTAAAAAAAATAGGTACATGGCAGTGAATAAATATTTACACAAACAGAATACAAATATACAAATAAAATATAATACAGCATCTAATCAAACAAAACTAAGCACAAGAACAAAGAAAAACTATACAGTGAGATATATATTTATAGGAAATATGATGGTTGAGAAAAGTAATTGCCGGACTATATATTGATATTTCCACTACATATCCGAGCTTTGCCTGTCAGCATACTTGTTAGGTGTTTCTTTAGGTGAAATTTAAAGCTCTTGATATTGGCTTTACTTTTATTTTCGTTGGGCAGATCATTATATAATTTGGCACCATTGTATCATATTACAGTGAGTGACGTGAGAGCATAAAAGGCAAGCGCAATTTGGACAGTATCCTTGATGCATACCAATTATATGGGCAAGTGAAATAGTTTTGATTATCAAGACTATGTAAATATTTGTAAACGAAGGTAGCACTTGATACATTGTTGATGTCAGAGTTTCAATGCATAACAAAGAATAGTACAGCAAAATTAATTAACTGATCCAGCGTGTCCCAATTAAGGAACAAAATGTGACATCTAGCTTGGCTGTTTTGTTCCTTACTGCTAAAATGTGATGCTACTGTAGATTTTGTATGTATTACGCTATAAATGGCAAGGGATATGTGCATTTTTTGTATCGATGTAATATCATGAAGTGGGACATTTTACATTCGTAGTTAACTTATTAACTATCAGCCAATTTGTGACGTATTGCAACTTTTTTGACAGTTAATTCGTGTGTGTGTGTATAGTTTGGCAAATAAACAGAGTACTTTCGTGGAATGAAATGTATCTTAATATTTTACTTGATTTCACTTTGTCATTGATATACAATAAAAACAATAATGGCCCAAAAATTGTCCCTTGGGGATAGTAGTTTGGATGATATTTGACCACTGTACTGGAACTACCAGGTAGATAACTGGGACACCTTGAGTGCGGTACTCCCCTGACATCGAAATCATCTAGCTTGTCAAGACGTAGCGAGTGGTTGATTGTATAGTGCCATGGCCTTCGACAGAGCAAGAAAGATGGTGAGTGTAAACTGCTCATTATCAAAGCGATCCAGTACATTAGTGATAACCGTTTCAATTAATCTTTTCGATCAAAAAAAGCTGGCTGTTCAAATATAGTGATATGATGGGTGAGATGGGTCATGGCTTGAAAACCGAACGCTCCATCCCGATGTACCGACCGCAAATAAACTACTTTCGCTTAATGATTTCACTTTGTCATTGATATACAATATAATGGCTTGTCAACACCACAGGTTTGGATGATATTTGACCACTGAGACAGAAGTACTGGGAACTACCAGGTAGATAACTGGGACACCTTGAGTGCGGTACTCCCCTGACATCGAAATCATCTAGCTTGTCAAGACGTATGGTTGATATAGTGCCATGGACAGAGCAAGAAAGATGGTGAGTGTAAACTGCTCATTATCAAAGCGATCCAGTACATGTCTAGTGAAAGACAGTAATGCCGTTTCAATTAATCTTTTCGATCAAAAAACAAGCTGGCTGTTCAAATATTTTGTCCAGTGATAAACCCCATGAGCCTTTCATGTATAACTCGTTCAATTAATTTACTTAAAGAAGGGAGAACTGAGATGGATTGAGAATTGCTTGGGTCGTTACATTGACCGAATTTGTGAACTGGTGTAATATTTGCAATTGTTAATGAGTTCGGCTTTCGTATTCCATTTGCTTTTCCCTCTCAACCTTTTTAAATACCATACTAACCTACAACGCTCTACAATATTTGACATCTAACATATTTCGTCCTAATCATTAACTCATTTTAACCTTTTCGCGACAATACTTAATCATACTGCTGTATATTTCCTTACCTGGGGGCTTTGTCCCGAAGC
>NW_020870811.1:236809-239309 GCF_003789085.1 Penaeus vannamei
TCTTTCCCCTTCCCTTTATCATCCTACCTCTACCCCCTCTCTCTCACCAGTCTCTACCTCTTCCCCTACCGCCCCTTCCCACACTACCCGTCTCACCAGGCTATCTCAGCGTTTCATCCCAAAATCCTACCATATTTCTCTCCCACACCCACCTCTTCCTCTGCTCCTCGGACCTCTGTCTCCACTTTTCTCCCCAAAAGAAAATATTCGTCTCTCAGACCCCGCCCTCCCCTAGGAACCCTGGAGTGCATCCAAAACTTCGTAAATACGACCCAAGAGAACGCTCCTCTTCTTACTTCTCTTCCTCCTCTTCCTCCTCTTCTTCCTTCCCTCCTCCTCTTCTTCCTCCCCCTCTTCTTCCTCCTGCTATTACTCATCCTCTTCTTCTTCCTCCTCCTTCCCTTCCTTCTCTTCCTCCTCTTCTTCCTCTTCCCTCTATTCTTCCTCTTCTTCCTCCTCCCCCTCCTCTTCCTCCTATTACTCCCATCCTCTTCCTCCTCCTTCCCTTCCTTCTCTTCCTCCTCCTCCTCTTCCTTCTCCACTTCCTCCTTTTCCTTCTCCTCCTTTTTCCTCTCCCTCCTCCTCTTCACCATCTCCACCTCCTATTTCTTCCGCTTTCCTTTCTCTCACCATCTTCTTTCTTCCACTTCATCCTTTCCACCTCTCCCTCTAATCTTTCTATTACCACATCCTCAACATTCAAAGGAACCACCGACATCCACCCATTCTCCTCTTCATGTTCTCTATGCCCCTCTTCCTCCCACTCTCTCTCTCAGCCCGTCTCATCCTCCCCTTCTCCATCTTCACTATCGTCACTTTCTTCCCCTGATTTTGACTGAAATATCACTTTCTTCCCATAAATTGCAATTTTCAGAGATTTTAAAATTACAATGTAATTCCTATATCTTATATGTATCCTATACCTATATATATATATATCAGATTTTATTATTGCAATGTGATTCCTATATCTGATAATGCTAATAATGAGAATAATCATAAAAAACAATAATGTCAACACCAACATCATAAAGATAGTTACAACAGTGACAATGATGACGGGAGGTAGGTGGATCGTCAGCCACGAATGTTCCCTTCTTCTTTTCCCTTTCTCCCTCCCGCTTTCTCCTGCATACTCACGTGACTCCCTTTCGTCCTTCTACGGATCCTTCCTCTCCTGACGTTCTTCCAGATACTTGTCCTGTACTTGTCCTGTTCCCGCGTCTCATTCCCCGGGTTGTTCTCCGCCTCCTCCTCGTAAGACACCCATTTCCCTCCTTGTTACCTCTCTCTCTCTCTCTCTCTCTCTCTCTCTCTCTCTCTCTCTCTCTCTCTCTCTCTCTCTCTCTCTCTCTCTCTCTCTCTCTCTCTCTCTCTCTCTCTCTCTCTCTCTCTCTCTCTCTTCCCCTCTCCTCTCCCTCTCCCTCTCCCTCTCCCACTCCCTCTCCCCTCCCACTCCCACTCCCTCTCCCTCTCTCTCTCCCTCTCCCACTCCCCTCTCCTTCCTCCTTAGAGTTTTCAAGTTGTGCAAAGTACTTAAATATCTTATCATATTTAAGTAGAAAGTAATTAAGTAAGAAAGCAAGAAAAATAATTCCCAATGCTTCCTTCCACACATTTATGGTGGTTTCACAGTGGCTCTTCTGCACTTTTCCTCATGCAGGATTTGTCTTCCTTCTTCAGACACAAACACTCCATTTGGTCTGATCTCCCTTCGCCCTTTGACCCCCCTCCCTCCCCCCCTTAGTCCCTTTGTTCACCCTCTTTAGCCCCTTCGCTATGACTCTACGTCCGTGGACAAATAATACATTTCTCTTGCTGTTTGCTTTATAATTTTCGTTACATCATATCCTGTAATGTCAGTATTATTTATTATTTTTTTTTAAACAATCCATTATTTTGCTCTATTTTCCGTCTCATTAACTAATCATTAACTCACTTTTTTACTTTTTTGACACAATTCTTAATTATAGGGCTATATGAACTTCAATGTCTACTCTATTTTTATGTTTTGATAATTAAATTTTTTGCCACAATTCTTAATTATGGTGCTATATGAACAATATCTACTCTATTTTTATGTTTTGATAATTACTTCAGTTTTTTGCCACAATTCTTAATTATGGTGCTATATGAACTTAAATGTCTAATAATTATCTCAATTACTCACCCTTTCAATACTATACTATCCTAAAGTGCTGTACGACTTTCGACGTGTACCACATTTAATCAATTCATTAATTCACCCCCCCCCCACCTCTACCTTTTTCGCTATTATATCTTTCTATAGTGCTACAGGATCTTTGAGGTCGTACATTTATTTGCTTTTAACCATTAACCACCAACCATCGCTCTCTCCCCCCCCCCCTCTCTCTCTCTCTCTCTCTTCTCTCTCTCCTCTCTCCTTTCTCTTCTCTCTTCTTCTCTCTCTTTCTCTCTTCTCTCCTCTCTCTCTCTCTTCTCTCTTCTCTCTCTCTCTATCCCCTCTCCCTCTCTCCTC
>NW_020870811.1:254165-276665 GCF_003789085.1 Penaeus vannamei
AGCACTAAACACCACAGAGAGCAGACATCATACAATATTTTTTCGTGTTTTGGGGGATCGCGGATTTCAACTTTGACGCTGCTGTTTATTGTTGTAGATTATCACAGACTAATGAGAATGGCTGGTTTCAATCTCTTCTTTACGGCACTGTGTATGTCTTGGATGAATCATAACTACACTGGTCGTGGTGAGGGATGTCAACTATCAAATTGCAAACCGTAACAAGTGTTGCCAATATTCCCTTTACTATAATTACCGTTTGCTCTTGTCATTCTCATTACTACGATCTCATTACTACTATTATATAATTCAAATTGTTACTATTGATATTACCATTATAATCAGTATATTCATCATATATCATTATCACTAGTGTGATCATCAAAGCCATATTTGCCAGTACTATTGCTATTATCATGTTGGTTCATGTTATCATTATCGCTATTGCCATTGACGTTTACCCGCACATTTTAGCAATGTTATCGTTGACTCTTTATCTTTGTCTTGCCATCATAACTTTAATCGTTATCATCCCCATTCTGCGTCGCTGTTATCAACCAAAAGATTCCTGCTTGGGAATGAGGTCGTCTGCTGCGGTCTCTCCTCGCGGGATGATAAGCTAACGGTTCTCTGCTCCGCCGGACCCCAACGGCTCGCCGCGTCCATAATGATTTTCACCGTTTTTTCTTTCGACCCTATACATGCATTATGGGGTCTTTCCAGGTTGAAATAGGATTGTGACTCTTTACGTTTATATTCTGGAGAACGGTGTAGGATAGACTAGGGGTTATTATTATTTTTTCTTAGCTCATGGGCAAAGAAACGAAAATGTGTTGAGATAGTTTTTCAACCAAGGATTCATTTTATGACGTAAAATATGCCGAGGACTCACATGTTCCCAAATTCTTATTTAATGTTATGCATGTCTTTCACAATTCGGTATATCAATACTTAGATTACGTGGACAAAACAACGCATACAAACAAACAAATAGATACGAAGTATATCTGCACATCATTCCAAAACATCAAAACGCGGAAAGCTGTAAATCATAACTCTAGACTCCTCCTTTTAGAGCTCGAGCGTTCCTCCCTTTTTTACGGGTTCTAAAAAGCATTTACAGAAACGGACGAACGGAAAGCAACGAAATACATGCAAACCACTTATCTTATTGCGCTATTGGAAATATATCTCATGAAAAAGTTAAAAGATGAAAAACTAAACAAATTTATAATTATTTTCTAACAACCACTATCAAGGTCGCTCGGAGTCCTGGGTTTTTCGCGGTCGCTGACGCGCCAAACCAGCTGACAACCGCGCCTACTTTCTATGCCGTATATCCTCGGCCTTTGTTTCGCTAAATCTGGGATACGATAGTTGATAGTTGTTTTCTAGTCACTACAATATATGTGTGTGTGTGCGTATGTGTGCGTATGTGTGTGCGTGTGCGTGTGCGTGTGTGTGTGTGTGTGTGTGTGTGTGTGTGTGTGTGTGTGTGTGTGTGTGCACATACATATGTATACACGGTGTGTATATATACATACATGCATACAAAATGTCTGTGCAGTCATGACCGGTTTGGTTGCATTACAACGCCAAGGAATTTCCGCTGAACTGAGACGTTCATTATCAGTCTCCTCACAGCCCCGTTAACGCTGGTCTGTGTTGCGCTTGTTGCTCGACACGTCCATCAAACCCATCGAATCAACGCACATGAACGACCTCGGAGATAAATCGTTTTCACAAAATTCCGCGACTGATTCCGGAAAGGCATCCGAATTCGGCAATTGCTCTCTTGATATTTCGCAAACCCCTGAAATGAAGGCAGGGCTACGGACGAACGCGGCATGAGGCGAATCAGCTGATACTGGACCGGGTAGCGTGACAGGGGCTCCGAGCGTAAAAAAGGACCACATTTGAATATTTACCTTTAAGTTCAAGAATAATTTATGCCGATATAATGATAATGATGATACTGATGATGGTATTGATGATAATGATACTAGTGATAATGCTAATGATGCTAATGATAATGATAATGAAAATAACAATGATAGCGATAGTAATAGTAGTAAAATAAAGATGACATATTATTACTATAATAATGTTAATGGTGAAAATAATGATATCAATAGCAATAATATTGATTACAATGATAGTAGTAGTAGTAGTAATGATAATAAAAATAATAACGATGATAATGATAATAACATTAACAATCATAAGAATGATAGCACTAGCAACAATGATAAGGATAGTGATAATCATATATAATAGTAATGATAAGTATGATAATAGCAGCAGCAACGAAAACAATAACAACAACAATGATAGTGATAATAATAAAAATAGAATGATGATAATAATGATAAAGATAATGATAATAAAATTAACCATCATTATCATAATAGTAATAATAATAATAATAATAAATACAATAAATGAATGATGATGATGATAATGATAGAACTAGTAATGATATTAACAATAACAACAAGCATGATGATATTAAGAATGATAATGATAATAATGATAATAGTAATAATAATAATAATAATAATAATAATAATAATAATAATAATAATAATAATAATAATAATAAATAATAATAATTAATAATAATATAATAATAATAATAATAATAATAATAATAATAATAATAATAATAATAACAATAATAGTAATAATAATAATTGAAATAATGAAAATGATAATGATAATAATGATGATAATGATAATAATAATGATGATAATAATCATGATAAGGAAAATTATAGTAATGATACTAATAATAACAATGATAATACTAATAGTAACAATACCACTGATGATAATACTAATGATAATAATGATACTAGACAATCACTCTGATGATGATGATAATGAGATGATGGTGATAAGAATGATAATGTTAATAATAATGATATAATAATAATAACAATAATAATAATGATAAGGATGAATATAATAGCAATAATCATAATGACAATAATGCTAATAATAACAATAATAATGATAATGATAACAATGATGACAGTAATAATAATGCTAATAATAACAATCATTATAATGATGATAATAATGTGATGATGGTGATGATGACAATAATGATAATAATAATAATAATAATGATAATAACTTGATAACATTGGTGATAACAATAACATCATTAGTAGTGGTTGTAGTAGCAGTAGGACGAGTGCCATTACTGTTTCGATTATCATCATATATAATTGTATCTTGTCTGCCTGTGATTCCAGCTTATGACGAAAGGCTTTTAAGATCTCGCAGATACTGATTCTCTCTCTCAGACCGTTTTGTGATTAAAGTTTGTAATCAGAATAACGGTGGACGCTTGCTCTAGCTATCAGTGCGGTTTGGGGCCAAGGAAATGTTTATTCATTTATATTTATTCCTAAATTTATTTATGATTTCTATGGAGTGAAGTTCACATTATAATAATAGTAGTAAAAAGATGCTAGGTTTTAACGTTAGGTCGTTAGATCCCATGAGGACAGCTGTTGTGAAAGGCTGGTCTTCAATCTTACAGTTTCGGAAAGATATATCTTCACTTATATGTAATTCTAATGGGCATGGGCCAAAGGCATTTTATGGTGGCATTTTTTGTATGGTTGGTTAGGTGAGTAATCGTGTAACCTTGAGAAAATTGGTGGAAATGATCAATTGAAAAAAAATCGATTCGGTGTCAGTGTGGCTGACGCATGATATTGGATGGACATATGTGATACTGTAGGATAACAATAGAGATATGGCGACTCTCATTATATCTACCTGTTTATCTATATGTGTATGTGTGTGTGTTTGTGTGTATGCGTGTTTACCATTCTATCTAGTTATCTCACACTCATTTGTATAAACACGCGCACACACCCACGCTCACTTTTTCTACCATTTGTTACAAGTTGACATCGTATCTGACACCGAAATAAAGAGAATTCTGAGCGAGTACATTCAGAGAACATACATTTGCCTTTTCCCTTCCCAAAGCACCGTCTCATTAACCTCATCTCAGATCTCCTCAGAAACCTGCGCCACCAAGTGAGGAAGGTGATCTGCGCAAAGGAGTTAACACAGGAGAGGACCACAAATTCTTCGTCCTCTGCAGTTTGTTCGGGTGCAATGAATTTCCGCCAGATGTCCGACGGGTATGAATCTTATTTTCCTTCTATTGTCTCACTTTGTTATGTCCCGTCCAGGTTGACTCTAACAGTCTGGCTAATCGGGCCACTGGCAAAACCGTACTTTGAACTTCATGAGGATCTACTTCATGGTCTATGAAGCGTACTACCTCTGTTACCATATATATGATTCAATCATTTGTAAGAAATATACTTTCACACATTATAACCGTTACAAATAAACTGTAACAAGAATAGGTCAAGCAAATTACAACATGCAGTGGAAAAACTGTTACGGAAGACAAAAACGTGCCTGGCACTGTCAGAGCCCGTGTTGTGGTACCACACATTTTTGTATAAAGCTGATTAACTTATCATGCCTCTGCGGGAATTTATTTTTCTTAATATCATCAATTACAACGTAGCTTGCTTAAAAATTAACATTTTCCGATCAAAACACTGGCCTTGCAATGTTATCTTCCGCTATGCAGTCGCATCGACCTCATTTAGTTTTCCTTTTGTAGTATTTCTGTGTTTGGATATGTCCGGCTGTCTAGTGCTCTTGTTACATTCTCTCTCTCTCTCTCTCTCCCTCCCCCCCTCCCTCCCCCCCCTCTCTCTCTCTCTCTCTCTCGCCCCTTCTTTGCTGTTTCTCTCTTTCTAACAGGCCATTTATAAAGCCATGGATGTACCTATTGTATATTCTGTCAGCGTCAACACCTGGTGAGGAAGAATATGACAGAAGAGATAGTCAGTTCGCCGAAGTTGTGGCAACCCCATCAAATAACAACTGCGGGAATTAATAGGAAAACCTCGGGAGTTATTATGGATGATTTTAGTCTTATAATGGTAAATGTTCACTTCGGCTTCTAACATATGTTTTACAATGTACAGGACATCCTAACATTAATTACTGGCGTCACATTAACTTGCCAGTTTTCGTGATGTATTAGTCAAGCGCGTCTCCTGTACGTGCCATAAAAGTTAATCCAGTATTTAAGTTAAATCCAGGTCTCTAATGCGCATGCGCATTGGCAGCGTCCAGGATCTACTTTTGATGCACCTCTGGACCAGGCTTTAATTTTAAGCTCAATTTTTAATCCTGCACATTCACAGAAGGGACAAGTTGATCCCACCAATCATGTTCTGTTACGTCACGAGTTATTTTCGGAAATAACATCGATCGTCTTAGAATTTTCCTACTTAATTTACATTCTCAAGATTAAATTGTTTATATGAACACAACTAATAGAATATTCTGTTAAGGGAAATAACATCTACTAATGAATATAAAAAACGAAAAATAATAAAATCCAGCGTTTTAAAGATGAATTACGTGCTGAGTTTTCCTAAATTATTTTACTACAAAATTTGCAAGTATACTTTTCTATAGACCTCGCGAAAAGTATCCTTGAGAAAACTTGTTTACCTCGTCTAACACGATTCAACGCTGCAGAGAGCTGTCCGAGCATTTTGCGCGATGAATATTAATTGGTGAAAGTCATTTTTGTACTTGAGTGTCATTGTAAGACTGATAGGTTTATAGCTGTTAGAGCAGTTGTATTACCATTATACTATTACAAATATAACCATGTCATCAAGGAAAAATGTAACATTTCTTAAATAAACATGTTTCCCTTATGAATAGGCCTACTGATAAGGGAACTGAGGCAACCGCGCGATGGATATTGATTGGTGAATGTTGTAAAAGGAAAGGTATTATAGTTAGAGCAGTTTTGATATACACTTTTCTACCACAAATATAACCTTGTCATCATGAAAAATTAAAATATTTCATCAATAAACATGTTTCCCTTGTCTGCAGGCCTACTTGTGCCTCGTAATTATTATATGAAGATCAAATAACATCGGAAGTGACTTACTACAACTTCTATAACAATCGCCTCTTCTCCAATTTATGAAAATTTAATATCAGTTGTAAGAGAAATATTTTAACAATGCAGTGTCTGCATGCGAATTGTAAGGTTTCTCTCTCTCTCTCTTCTTCTTCTTCTCCCTTCCTCCCTCCCCCCTCTCCCTCTCTTCTTTCCCTTTCCTCCTTCCCCCTCTCTCTCTATCAACCTTTTACTTCTCCCTCAATCATCCCATCCTCCCTTATTACTACCTTACAGCCTTATTCTCCATCTCCGTAATACTACCCCCTCAACAATACTCCCTCTTCCACACGTCCCCGTCCTTCTACCACCACCACCCCTACAAGTATCTTAAATACTCTATTTAGCCCAGCTAAATGGAACCGATTTTTCGTGATCCCTCTACAGCTAGCGGGCAAATTCCCTTCCGTACCCGACCCGATCGTTCCCGTCTCGTTACAGTTACATCTGAAACCCAAGTTATAGCATTATCGAATCTAACTGATCTCTCTGGCAACCCCATCCCTGCAGAACCTCACCCAACTCTTAACACTTGTACCGGAACTGTCTCTATCTCCCCAGCAAACTGCCCTATGGATATCGATTGGTCAGATTGTGGAGAATACTCACTCGGTTGCCTCAAAGACCGTGATGTGATATCAATCCATGCTACTCCATTCCTCCTAAAGGTAATCGAAAGAAACCCATCATTTCCAAAATTACTTTCCGCACATATGACCTTCCCTTCTGTATCTACATTGGAGGACAATCACTCCCTGTTCGACCATCCTGCCAAACACTTCCACAGCCCGATGCCCATTGTGTGCCCAACCCGGCCATAACCGATCAAACTACTCTGCACAAACACGCACATGTGCCAACTGCGGTGGCCCCCACAATGTATTTTATAGAGGCTGTCCCACTTACAAGTTTGAATCTGAGATAGCAACTCTCAGATACAAAAATGGTCTCAATTTAGGTGAAGCCAAACAGGAAGCACATCGACAAGGTTTCTCTCATACTCCCTACTCTAGTAATGTCGCTCGCTCTACCCCTCCCCCTCCATCCCAAGATGTTCCTACACCCTACCCTCTATCTACTTACTTCCCAACTTCCACTTCTACATTCTACCTCCCCCAGACAAATTCTTTTGCCACTCTATAAATCCAGACACTCCAATCCCAACTACAGCCTCAACACCGTCCCATCTCCCTCCCCGCACTACCCACAGCATACATATTAAATGTTCTTCCCCTACCGCACACTCACCTCCACCTACCTTTGCCTTTATTCCTCAGACACCAGTTCCCTCCCCCCCCCCCCCTCACAAGAAAACATTTGTCTCATAAAACTCTCCTGTCAACTCCACTGCAGAAACTATGGACGGTATTCAAAGGTATGTACTTGAGACATAAAGTTCCACAACTCATGCTTCTTCCACACTCGAAGTGACTGCCAATATCCATACCCCTCCTACTCGTATATTTGGGCCACTAACCATGGCTTTCACTTCTCTACCTCAAAGTCTTTCTCCATCCTTTTCTCTTGCTCATGTATAGGTCCCCAACACCCACTCTTCTTATTTAATGCTCCACTGCAATACCGTTCTTCTGGCAAATTTCTAGGCGTTATATTTGACTCCAAATTGTCCTGGCGAGACCATATCTTGTACTTTAAAGAAAACTCAAAGCCACCTCCAAATCTTACAAACTCTTTCCCACATATCCTGGGGCTCAGATCGCAAAACTCCCCTCCATCTTCATGTTAACTTGATCCACTTCACTCTAGATTATGGATGCCATATCTACTCCTCTGCCTCAACCTCCCTTCTTGCTCATCTTGATACAATCCACCACAGCGCTCTCCGCTTAGCCCTAGGCGCCTTCCGCTTCTCTCCAGTTGAGCGCCTTCCGCTTCTCTCCAGTCTATGGATTTCACCACCTTTCCCCTACCAAACTAACTATCCCACAATCCCTGCTTCCTACCTTTACCTCTTCTCCACGTTTACCTACTCCTTTCTCTGTATGCATGGATACCCTCCTCTCCCATTCCCCCTTTCCCCACCTCCTACCTCCTCCATATTTTATCCATTCCATTCCTCCATGGCTTATACCTTACCCCCATATTTGCTCCTCTGTTTTCCCTGACCCACCAAAATCAGACATCCCACCTCTTCTCACTCATTTCCTTGACCATGTCTCCATTCATTCCTCTAGCATTCATGTTTACACTGACGGTTCTAAATCCATCTCAGGAGCTGGATTTGCAGTAACCTTCCCAAATTGCACTTTTAAATACACCCTCTCTCCTGAATCTAGTGTCCTTGCTACATAACTGTATGCACTCCTTTTTTCCTTAAAACGCATATGCTCACTCCTTTCTTCCTCTTTCACTATTTTTACTGACTCCCGTAACTCATAAACCCTCATAAAGTCTATGCACTCGACCAACACCCTTGTCTGTAAGATCCAGAACTGGTTGTTCAACTTGTCCACACACCATAAATCTGTCAGATTGTGCTGGGTGCCAAGCCATGTTGGAATCCCTGGCAATGAACAAGCAGATGCTCTAGCATGCTATGCTGATATGTCCACATCACACCAACCACGCTTCTCATATATTCCAGACACGGATTATTACCCCCACTTTAAAACCTTCCTGTATACCCGATGGCAATCTTTCTGGTCAAGCCTCCACAATAATATATTACATGCTCTAAAACCATCAATCTCCTCTTGGTCAGCTCCATTTCACCGGAACAGACGTTGGGAGACACTTACGTGTTGGCCACACCGGCCTAACGCACGCCCATCTAATGTCACGCTCTGACCCGCCCCTATGTCCCCTATGTAATGTCCCTCTTTCAGTTCCACACATTCTGTTGTTCTGTCCACGCTTTAATACAGCACGTACCTCTGCTTTCCCCTACCTATCCTCCCTTCACCGACCTCCCAACATATCAGACATCCTTACAGAATCCCACACCTGGCTTGACAACCTGTTCTCCTTCCTCAGACGCATAAATATCCTTCACCTGATCTAATCCCTTTACCTAAACCACCATAACCCATTCCCTGATCACCCTTTACTATACCTTCCTATAGTGCTATATGACCTTAGATGTCTAGCACATTAATTTCGCTTTTAACCATTAACTTCCCCACTTCCACTTCTACATTCTACCTCCCCCAGTCAAATTCTTTTGCCACTCTAAATCCAGACACCCCAATCTCAACCACAGCTCCAATCTCAACTACAGCCACAACACCATCCCCTCTCCCTCCCCGCATTACCCGCAGTAGACAGACTAAACGTACCCCCCCCCTCTTCCCCTACCGCACACTCACCTCCATGTGCCTTTGCCTTTATTCCTCAGACACCAGTTCCCTCTTCCCCCCCACCCTCACAAGAAAACATTTGTCTCACAAAACTCTCCAACCAACTCCACTGCAAAAACTATGGAAGACATCCATAGCTATATGCTTGATAAAAAATTCCACAACTCATGCTCCCTCCACACTCGGTGTCTGCCGATATCCATCCTCCTGATACTACTGATATCCATCCTACTCCTACGCATATCCCCCCTGCACCCCTTCTCCTACTTCCTCTCAATACAACCCAACCCCTCAATTCCGCCTACTACCGATATCCCTCCACTTCCCACTCATATTCCCCCTACATCCCTCCCTCCTACTCCCTCCCAACACAACCCATCCCCTTCAACTCCAACTACACGTACAATCCCCCTCCCTCCATCCTCCTTCTGGCTCCCTTACCTAGACCCACCAAAGCCCATTCATGCAGCAACTCCTTTGCCCATCTTTACCCTTTCAAGATTACTCTAGATAGGTGACGCATAGCAACTATCACCCTTCACCCCTCCTTTAATATACCTTCAAATAGTGCTGTATGACCTTAGATGTCAAGATCATTTCATTTTTTAACCATTAACCTTCCCTTTAATTATCCAAATGTGTAAACTATTACATATATTGTCCTTGAAAGTTTCTCTTTTTTTTGTGTGTGTGGCTATTAAATTTCCATTGAATTCGATGTACCAACTACACACAATATATTCCTGTAAGAATCACCCTAAAAAAGAAAAAACGAAAAAAACGTGAAATCTCCCAATAGAGCGAATTCCACGCGCGATAATTGATAAAATAATGAGTACGACAGTTTTCACTGAACATTATTGCCGTGCCGTTGTCGCACGTCTGGCAGCGGAGAATATCGTCTTCACGGAACGAACACAGTGGACTAGGATTAAACTAAATACGGTATTATGAGTTAAGGACGCTACAGACGACGCCCCAAGAGAGATTTTCCATAACATAACATTTCCGCTTTTTACCTAACACTTGCTCATCGTGATGGACACCAAGGTCCCTCGAACACACTTCTGAACGTTAGGCCAGCTTTATTTTAATGCTTCTTTCTTTCGACTGCGTAGAAACTTGCTCATCGTGATGGACACTCAGGTTCCTTGAACACACTTCTGAACGTCAGGCCAGCTTTATTTTAATGCTTCTTTCTTTCGACTGCGGATACTAAACTTTATAGAAAGGCAAAATATATATATATATATATATATATATATATATATATATATATATATATGAGTGTCGAAGCGGGAAACCTCGGTGGACTACCGCGGGCACGACTGTTACGATACCAGGGCGATGCGCCGCACATGAAAACGATTATGGTTATTGCGAAATTTGGCGTAACGATTCGCTGAAGTTAATAAGTGATCAGAAATATCGCAAAGTGTTTACGAATTACTGTAATCTTACGATATAAACCTTGCGATTCGCCTCATTCTTGGTGGCACGACCCCGATGACTCCCTTGGTCACGTAGGCGCCGATTGCAGTCGTAGGAGTGGGCAGCGATCGGTTCGCTTACTCTGCTTCACATCCAACCAAAGTCCAGATAAGTACTTTTCTAGACCTTGGTTCGGCCGCCGCTTGACGCCAAATCTTCACTCATCGCGAGGAATGCTGTGTCGTCTCCAAGATTTCTCATTTTAAAATAACCAGCATGAACCGGTTTAAATATCGGCGAAACAAATGCTCAAGGTGATGCATCATACAGGGTGTCGTTGTAAGGGATGGTCTCTCTATATCATGTGATTTTTGTACGTTATTATATTGTACATATATACTACGGAATCACTGGAACGTGTGCGATAATTCCGTTTGATCAGCATAGTACTGGAGTATATTAGTATTGTTTAAGTGTGTGATTTATCAACTGAATGCACAAAGATTATCGTTGGGGGATTTTATTCAACTTCTAGTATCTTCTAACAGCGATTCTAATAAATGTTGTCTGTTAGGTTTATAGCTCGATGATTATTGATCTAAACATTATTACGCTTGTTCATGTGTCATAGGACAGAAATCTGTGAATAAATGTACTCTCTCTTTCACTCGTTCTTCTCCCTCCCTTCCTCCCCTTTCTATCTCCTCCCCCCTTCTTTCTCCTCCCTCCCCCCCTCTCCCCCCCCTCTCTCTCTCTCTGTTCTTCTCCTCCCTTCCCTCCCCCTCTCTCTCTGTCACTTTTTTCTTCTCCCTCCCTACCTCTCATTCGCTTTCTCTCTCTCTCTCTCTCTCTCTCTCTCTCTCTCTCTCTCTCTCTCTCTCTCTCTCTCTCTCTCTCTCTCTCTCTCTCTCTCTCTCTCTCTCTCTCTCTCTCTCTCTCTCTCTCTCTCTCTCTCTCTCTCTCTCTCTCTCTCTCTCCCTCCTCTCCTCTCGCTCTTCTCCCCTCCGCCCCCCCCTCTCTCTCTATCCTTCTCCCTCCCACCCTCTCCCTTCTCTCTCTCTCTCTCTCTCTCTCTCTCCTTCTCCCTTCCTCACCCCCTTCTTCTCTCTCTTCCTTCACCTTCCTCATCCCTTCTCTCTCTTCTCCCTTCTTCCCTCCCCCTCTCTCTCTTCTTTCCCCTTTCTCCCTCCCCCTCTCTCTGTGTCGCTTTTACTTCTCCCTCCCTCCCTTCCCCCTTCTTTTCTCTCTCTCTCTCCTTCTCCCTTCCTCACCCCCCCCTCTTTCTCTCTTCTCCTCCCTTCCTCCCTCCCCTCTCTCTTCTCTTCTTTCCCCTTCCCTCCTCTCTGTCACTCTCTCTCTCTCCCTCCCTCCCTCCCCTATCTCTCTCTCATGCTTCCTCCCTCTCCCCCCTCTCTCTCTTCTTCCCTCTCCCCTTCTCTCTCGCTCTCCTTCACCCCCCCTCTCCCCCTCTCCTGCTGTCATTTTCCCTCCTCCACTCTCTCTGTTCTCTCTCCCGCTCTCCATATCTCTCTTTCTGTCTGTCTGTCTGCCTGTCTATCTCTCTCTCTCTCGCTCTCCTTATCCTTTCCTCCCTCCTCCCTCTCTCTCCTTCTCAATCCCTTCCCCTTCTCTCCATTTCTTCCTTTCTTTCGTTATGTCAGTCTCTCTCTCTCTCTCTCTCTCTCTCTCTCTCTCTCTCTCTCTCTCTCTCTCTCTCTCTCTCTCTCTCTCTCTCTCTCTCTCTCTCTCTCTCTATTTCGTAAGTGACTACCATTGCGTAAGAATGTATTCTTGGAATTCGATTATGTTGTGGCGTAAATATTAAAAGCTGCTAAACATCATTCATTACAATGCTTACCTGCTTCTTCCAAAATCAATAAATAAACTTATGCGATTTTGTTTTGAAATAAGTCGTCTGCTAATGATGGAAAAAAATACTGCGAATATTATGTTCTTGATGAGACATGCAAGGAGCAACATAGTACGATGTGGAGCGATGCAAACGATTAGATTAATGACATTTGATGCCAAAGGAACAAATTGTTCTACATTATTCGCGGCATATACGACAACAGTACTTATGATCGCTATAAGATTAAAATTAATGGCAGTGAGTCAATGAATCATGTTTGTACACGTCAGTACATACAGGATTATCTGAATAAGCCTGTATAGAGGAACAATTTTTTTTTTCTTTTTTTTTACAAATCGCCACAAATGCGCACTGCAAACCATAGGCAATTTCGCACTATATGAAAAAAATACTGATTTACTTCAGTTTATCCTAGAAGTTCTCCCTTACATAAGAGAGAACGTGCGGTTTAGACGAGTCCCAACTATTTCAAATCGTACCCCCTCCCCCCTACAGTCGCATCAGAAGACAGTCAAAAATCAGTATTAATGATAATGAAAACAATATACCTTATCAAAGTGTGTACAGTATTTTTGCATAACTTTTATTCCCTCGCTTAGTAACTGAGGACAAAAACTAGTTCGCCCTTTCTGGGGCATTGTTTCTGCGACCGTGAACTAGGGAACAGGGATTGTTAATCAGAAAAATCTCGAGTTACAGAGCTCACTTTTAGTGTTATTATTACATGTTATCATATCCGCAGAAAAGGAACGTGACATGTCTTCGGTTAACACCAACATCGAGTTGGCGACCTCCGGGACAGGCGAAGAACATGAAGTCATCACAAAAACTTACCGCCGACGTTTTTGGATTCTTTTGGTCTTCGCGATGTTAACGGGTTTCCAGGTAGGACTTCGCTTGCACCCCTGCGAGCCCTCGCTAAGCCCCCTCTCCTTTGACACTGAGTTGGCTAATGTATTGATTTTATTATCTTGTGTAGGAAGGTGGAAATAGTGAGACAGTAAGAATAAATGGGAGATTGTGTACTACAGGCGGTGATTGTCTTGTGCATGTTGGTAATTTTGCTGTTGCGTAGTTTAAGTTTTTTTTCTAGTAGCAGTGTTGTATGGAATCAAGATTAAGTAATATACGATTATCAATTTTCTTCCGGCCCCCTCTTATTCTCATTCTCCCCGCCCTCTCTCTCTCTCTCTCTCTCTCTCTCTCTCTCTCTCTCTCTCTCTCTCTCTCTCTCTCTCTCTCTCTCTCTCTCTCTCTCTCTCTCTCTCTCTCTCTCTTTCTCTCTCTCTCTCTCTCTTTCTCTCCCTCTCCCCTCCCTCACTCTTTTGCTTTCTCTCTTTCCCCTCCTCTCTCTCTCTCTCTCTCTCTCTCTCTCTCTCTCTCTCTCTCTCTCTCTCTCTCTCTCTCTCTCTCTCTCTCTCTCTCTCCCTCTCCCCCTCCCTCACTCTTTTGCTTTCTCTCTTTCCCCTCCTCTCTCTCTCTTCCTCTCTCCTTTGCTTTCTCTCTCTCTTTCTTGCTTTCTGTTGCTTTCTCCCTCTCTTTCTCTTTTCTCTTTTGCTCTCTCTGTGTCTGACTCTCGTTTGCTTTCCCTCTCTCTCTTTCTGTGTGTGTGCGTCTCCCCCCACCCCCCATCTCTCTCTCTCTCTCTCGCTTACTCTCTCCCTCTACCCGCTCCCCCTTGTCTATATTCCCGGAAGCTCGGTCTCCTGTCAGACAGTGACTGATTGCCTCTCCATTTCACACCTGTCTCCCGCCGAACGCCACGCGTGAGCAGGGCCAGCAGTGGAACACGTGGGGTCCCATCGGCGCGAGCATGGGGGCTGCTTACCCAGGCTGGGGCTCCAGTACGGTGGCCATGATGGCCAACTGGGGCCCGATTACCTTCCTGATATTTGTGGCTCCCATGTGCTGGCTCATGAACACCCGGGGGCTTCGCGTGAGTGTAGTCACCTGCGCTACTATGATGAGCGTCGGAACCTTGCTCAGGTGTATCCCCGCCCCTCCTGCTATCTTCACGGCGTAAGTCTAACAACACAGATGTACATATATGAACTCACACACGTGAATATATGTATATGGCATGTATTGCGTAGTTGTTGATGTATGTGCTACTTAAGTGCGTAGATGCGCGCGCGCGCGTACTCACACACACACACACACACACACACACACACACACACACACACACACACACACACACACACACACACACACACACACACATGGGTGGGTGCTTCATGCGCAGGGATATTTGAATCGATGGTGGTTTAGTGTTAAGTGCTTTGAATGCCTTCTCGTTTGTAGATGCCACCGCTGGCTATCCTGGTGCGAAAAAGGGAGCAGCTATGCATAAGCCTCCCTTGCCAGTGCATAGCCTCTCCATCATCAAGACTTCTGCAATGCCTCCTTGTGGCCACCCATGGAAACAAGACACCTTGCGGTCCTAGGCTGAAGTGTAAAGGCCCTTGGAGCAGCATGAGGCCCTAAGGGTACAGAGTCATGACCCACCAGTGTGTGGACACGCCATGGCTTCGTACAAACTCCGGCCTCGTTGCCCCTGGGGTTAATGGGTGGCTGTGGGAGGCGGGCCTTGCCAGTCCGCCTCCTCAAGAGAACCCAACTGTCAGCGAAGCAAGTAAGGCAGGCTTAGGGTCCTTCTGGTTGGTAACACTGGCACTCAGGCTGGGAAATGAGGCTATCCGTCCCATTGGTCGCCACCCTAGCATGAGGCTTATGGGGCAAAGCCCACGGGAGCCCCTCAGGTGGATTATGGGGCCTGCAGGCAGCCGCCCCTCACTATACTTCTATAGGACACCTTCAAGCAGGAAACGCTTCATGCAGCTCATGAATCGAGTGATCAAGCCCAATAGCAAGACAAATTTATCTCACAGGAGAAAACGGAAGCCACAGAAACTTCTTGAAGGGCTCATCTGACGGGATCGCGATTTGCATCGTTCCCAGGTGCGCAGAACTTGATCATTGCTGAGAAAGGCCAAGGAATAATTTATCAGGAGTCTTACAGAGGAGTTCAAAAGCCATTTCTTAGTAAATAACCTTCGCCCTGCCTAACAAGCCCTGAGAAAGCTGAACTCCAAGCCCTCCTTAAAAGTGACTGCAGTCCACCGAGTGAGAGGCCAGACCCGCACCTGACCTTGACTTTGTTGGGTGGGATTGCTGAATACTTTGGGCAGTTGTACCAGGTTGTTCCACCAACAGTTAACTTGGATGTGGGTAGTGTCGAGATCCCTTTGCTGTACCCATCCATCAGGGAGGATCCACCCTCTCTAACTGAAGTTAAGGGGGCGATCTCCGAGCTGAAGAGTGGTAAAGCAGCGGGTATCTGCGGCATCCCAGCTGAACTGTTAAAGCCTGGTGGTGAACCTATGGCAATCTCTGAAGAGTGGTAAAGTAGTGGGTATCTACTGCACCCCAGTTAAACTGTTAAAGACTGGTGTTGAACCTATGGCGTGGTGTTTGCATACTGTCCTAGCTGCTATCTGGTAGTGTGGTACCATTCCCCTTGACCTGTTGGGGGAATGTGGGCATCCCTCTGTGGAAGGGAAAAGGGGATTGATGGGACTGCAGCAATCACTGAGGCATTACACTGCTCACTATACCAGGCAAGGTTCTTGCTCACATCTTTCTGAGATGTATCAAATGACCTTCGCTGAGGCATCAGAGACCAGAGCAATCTGGTTCCACTCTTGTTAAGTCCATAATAGATCGTATCCTGGTGCTTTGGGTCAATGTAGAGTGCTATTGTGATTGTAGGTGTGGGTTGCTTGCAACTTACATTGACCTCATTGTATTATATATGGCACATTGGGAATCACTGGGAAATCCTGAGGTTAAGAGGAATTCCAGAGATCAAGTAAGTCTGTATATTGGTACTGAAACTGCTGTTAGTTCTGGTAGGGTGGGGGGACAGTCGAGCTGCTTTCCTGTTAGTTCAGGATTGGGCAAGACTGTGTCCTTGTGCCAACAATTTTCAACATTTACAAAGTTTTTGGGCAGAGCTACTGTCCAAAGTCATTGTGGAGCAACTCTGATTAGGTTACAGACCTTGACTTTGCTGACAATGTAATTGTTTGAATCCCTAGTGGTGGCTCTAGATTTTTTAGCAGTGAAGCGGATCTCCTGGGTCTAGAGGTCTCTTGGACCAAGACCAAGATCCAGGGGCCGCATTCTCAAACACGCTAAGGCGCTATATCTCCTTAAGGCGCCGTAACTTACAGCTGAGCGATCATTCGGCCTATACACAGAACAAGGGGCTCGCCATATTGGTGCGAGTTAAGGCGCCTTAGTTCAAGGCAGGGGGAGAGCAGCTTTAGTGAGTTACAGCGAATCGTAAATGACATTTTTTCAGCCCTAGAACAATTAGTACATTACAAATTGTATTTTACTCTTAAAATGTCATTAGGTGTACATGAACCAGTCGTGGACTACTAAAGAGGGCAACAAGTATAATATTTTAATATAACTGGTTTGCTTTTCCCGATAGGTTAGGTTAGGTGTTGTATCTGTAAACTGCTATCTTCACCTAAGATGTAATAAATTTATTTATTTATTTTTTATTGTTATTGTTAATGTTAGTATTTGCATTATTGTTTCCTCTTTATTAGGAATCTTGCACATTTATGTGTTACTTAATCTGGAATATATTGGTTTAAAAAGTTTTATCATGCCACGGGCTGGACACACAACGCTCACAGCGTTGTATTTACAAAATCAGCTGATTGGCCTTTACGGCTTGTGATTGGTCAAAATGCCCTAGAGGCCGCCTGAAACAGCAGCTGTAATTGGCCACTGAAGACCCGACGCCCTATGTGATTTATGGTGCTGCGGGATTTAAGGCAGGGAAAAGGTGCCTTAAAAAATGTTTGTACATAAAAAGCTAAGTCCAACTTACGTCGCCGCAGGACGGTTCAGGCCTCCAGCGCTCCTTAACTTTAGGGCTCTATTAAGAATCCGGCCTCAGGATTTTTGGGACATACTAGGAGAACCTGTTCGTTTGCTTCGTATTTTCAGTGAGGACACTGAAGTCACATAGAACTTTACATACCTTGGCAGTGTAGTTCATAACTCTGGGCTGTCAGACCAGGAAGTCACGGATTGGTCTGACAGGAGGGGTCATAAACTCTCTCGAAAAGAGTATTTGGAGATGCTAGTACCTGAGCAGAAGGGCCTAGCTATGTGATTTCAAGGCCCTAATACTACTAATTTTACTATTTGGTTGTGATGTTATCGTGTCTTGGAATCACATATAAACACATAGCACATGGTCGTATGCACACACACACCTATATATTTTTACTTATAATTTTAGCATGCATTATTTATGAATATAAATAGAATCATGAACTAAAGTGGATCATATACTATGTATATAAAACTTATATCAGGAACTTTGCTGCCATCCCCTTCGGACTCGGTCCAAAATTCAAGGATTGGGATAAAAATTGGTAAGAGCGATGCATATTCCACTCATCGCCAAGAGTATTCGAAACATAATCAGAGAAAATGCTTGTGTAATGATTATTTCTTTGGCGCTCGTTCCCCTCCTTGAAAAAATCTCCAAACTAGATTCACTGTACACTGAATAAATTCTGTTTTGCAGTGTGAAAAACATTTAATCAGAGAAACTCATGGTGAACCTTGTTCATTACGACAAATGTAGTTCACATTTTCTGCTGGTTGCAAATTGCAGGCTATGTCATGTGTGCGCATTCCTCGTGGGTACATCTGGCACCATCATGCTGGCTGCCCCGCCCCTCCTCGCCGCCGATTGGTTCCCTCCGCAGGAGAGAACCACCGCCACGGGTAGGTCTCCTTGCAATATTTTTCCATCTTATTGATGAATCTCGTTGATAGTATATATCAGGTGTTCAAGGTCTAGGAGCCATGGGGTACTTTCTGGGGGCCAAGAGCAATATGAAAATTATGATGTTTAATTATATCATATCACATATCAATGAATTAGACTCTTTTTATAAAATGTTTCTGTCCTATACTTATTGACACCATTACAATATTCATAAGTAAAAACTGAATTTGGAAAGATGAAAGACATGAACGGGGAGCTCATTTCATAGTGGTCGGAGGCCACTGAATAGGAGTCTTGGGACCAGTGGCGTACAAATTTGCTACTATATGAATATGTCACCCCCCCCCCATATATATATATATATATATATATATATATATATATATATATATGTACACACACACATATATTAATGTATATATATATATATTATATATATATATGTATATATATATATATATATACATTATATATATGTATATATATATATTCATATCTATCTATCTATCTATCTATCTATCTATCTATCTATCTATCTATCACACACACACGCACACACCACTATATATATATATATATATATATATATTGTGTGTGTGTGTGTGTGTGTGTGTGTGTGTGTGTGTGTGTGTGTGTGTGTGTGTGTCAGTGGGTGTACATACATCCATACCTGCATACACACACACACATTTTCACTGTTTTTCCAAAGTATTTGCTAATCGCCTGGGAAACGATACATGGAGGCAATATGAGGAAGTCAGGGGATGCCACTGGGTTTGATCTTGCAAGCATGCTCTCCGCCTTCTTTCTGAGGCTTAACTGAAGACCTTTTGGGTATTTATGTTGCATAAAGGAATTTACATATGGAACCTCAAGCAACGCAGGTCTGCAGATCCTCAGTGCCCGGAGAAAGAAGCCAATTACAACCCCAGATTGTGTTTTATTGAGCTTCTTGAGACTGAGGTTTCATATGTAATTAATTCTTTTATGCAACATAAATACCCAAAAGTTCTCTTGTTAAACATGAAATATTGTGGAAATTCCCAGCACGTAACAATTTCTCAAAATCTTTAGTATGTTGCGATAGCGTCGCACTGGGTTGGGGTGTTTCTCGGCATACATTGACCATTTTATTTATTTTTTTTCTAAAATCCCCCCCCCAAAAAAAAAAAAAAAAAAAAATATGTAGCCTCTTTTCATATTGGAACAGAACAATCTTTCTATATTGCATGGCGGATGCTCATTTTTCGAATTATACCTTTTTTGTTAATATTTCACGTAAGGGGCTTTATATATATATATATATATATATATATATATATATATATATATATATATATATAGTGTGTGTGTGTGTGTGTGTGTGTGTGTGTGTGTGTGTGTGTGTGTGTGTGTGTGTGTGACTTTTACAAGAATAACATGAAAATATTTCAAATCCTTATTGCATCATGCAATAGATCTATTATTCAGCTACAAAATAAGCCATATTACGTTCATTTCGGACTGAAAATACATGTGCTACACGTAAAAGACTAGAGTACAGAAATATCGCGATTTTTGCCCTGGCCGGGACGCGAGCGAGGGCCCGCATGGACGTCATTTTGAGGAAGGTCCCAAGCCTTGTAACTCTACGGGATGAAACACCCACCTTTATTATACAAGGAATCAGAGTTAGCTAGTTTAGAAATTGTACAAAATGAGGCCATGAGGATTATTCTGTGCCCCTAAAACAACGAGGATTGTGAATATGAGAACAGAACTTAATTTGCCGTCTGTCTATGAAAGAATATTATATATAAACACCACATTTAGCGTTAAAGCAATAAGAGAACCCCTCTATTGTAGAGTTCCAAAGACAACTAAAACATAGAATAGTGGAGCTAACTTTGAATGGCAACATCGATTCAAAAAAGACAGTGTCCCCCCTGCTTTACTTATGCAGTATGCTTTAGCAATTATCAATGCGCATTTTGAAACTAAGGCCAATGCGTATGAATGCTGCACTGATCCTTGCAGTCTGGGAATAGAACAGGATGTGCTTTTGTCTTATATAAAAACATTTTGCAGCACCAGGATTGTAGGAGGGTTCATGACTGGACTAGCACTACGCAAACTGAGTTGGCAGGAATGCTCATAGCCACCGAATTTCTATTAAATCAAGGCTCACAGGGAATTTTCTGCGACTCACAGAGTGCTCTCCAGGCTTTGAACACAATAGACAAAGGTGCAGGAAATATTGCAAATGACATAAGGATAAATATGTATCGTGTAAAAGAACGAGGCCGTGATATACGTTGTGTGTGGATACCATCGCATGTTGGAATCCCCAGGCATGATCATGCTGACCGCCTAGCAAAATCAGCATGTGACAAGCAAAGTGTGGATATAGATCTTGGAGTACCTCTTGCTAGGATTTCACACATAATTAAAACTTCCTTCAAAGAGGACTTATCTGACTTGATTAATTCTCAACGGCCTAAAAGCTGTAGCATAAAGCACTATGACTGGTTTATGCAAGATGTATTCATCTATGGTTTATACAAAACAAGAACAAGACAGTGTGATATTGTGACCGCGAGAATCAGTCTGGGATATAGATTGTACTGGTGTCAGTACAGTCTGTAATGAAGAAACTAAATGTAAATTATGCAATGAATAATATAACTGAACACTTGTACATTATATCTCAGAGTGCCATGTAATACAGCCTTTCAGACCGCCTAGCATGAGGTATGGAGAACTATGCAACTACTGCATATCACCTGATGTCTTGGAAGATATACTAATGTATCCTCAATATCAAATGTTACAATGCCTTTCCACGCCCAAGCCGTACGCCGGCTTGGTAGATGAATAGATAAATTACTGTGATTGTTCTTTTCTTTTAAATTATATATTATAGATCGTAATGATGTTATGATCTAGATCTATACTATTATATAATGCTTTGACCATGCATCAAATGTACCACAGCTTGCCCACGCCTGTGCAGTTAGCCAGGGTGGTAAATAAAGGACTAAACTAAACTAAACACTCCATTATTTGCTATGTCGATGATATTTTCATTAAATCCTCAACCGAGGATAGAATGCAACACATCCTTGATGTACTTTCAACAAGGGCTACAGAGTGTGGCTTGATCATGTCGACTGAAAAAACCAAGGCCCTTAACCCCAAGGTTTCACATTAGTAGCGTTGAGCTAGATCTCTGTCACCAATACAAATACCTCAGGGTGATTGTTAATGATGCAGAGTTCATACATAACCTGAAGAAAAGGTTGTGGGAGCGGTTGAAGCCACTTAGGACACTTGTCGGCAAAGACCATGTTATTAATGTCAATATTGTTAGACTCTTTTACATGTCTTACATACGGTCGGTCAATACTTATCATGCATTGAACGTAGTATTATACAAGGAATCAGAGTTGGCTAGTTTAGAAACTGCACAATAGGAGGCCATGAGGATTATTCTCGTTGCCCCTAAAACAACGAGGATTGTTGAGACCAGAACTTAATTTGCCGTCTGTCTATGAAAGAATATTATACATAAACACCACATTTAGCAACAAAGCAGTAAGAGAACCCCTCTATTGTACAGTTCCAAAGACAACTAAAACATAGAATAGTGGAGCTAACTTTGAATGGCAACATCGATTCAAACCCAAACCTATGGCTACAAGTAACATGTAAGCACTTGTCTCAGCTGAACATATCCATAACTAAGACCCTACATGGACGTTCTGCTCCACCGTGGAAAATGTCGGACCTAAGTGTATTTTATACGACTGCCCCCAAAAAAGACAGTGTCCCCCCTGCTGTACTTATGCAGTATGCTTTAGCAATTATCAATGCGCATTTTGAAACTAAGGCCAATGCGTATAAATGCTACACATGGATCCTTGCAGTCTGGGAGTAGAGCAGGATGCGCTTTTGTCGTATATAAAAACTATTTTGCAGCACCAAGATTGTAGGAGGGTTCATGACTGGACTAGCACTACGCAAACTGAGTTGGCAGGAATGC
>NW_020870811.1:281665-284165 GCF_003789085.1 Penaeus vannamei
TATTTTGGTGGTGGTGAAAATCATCATCATCCCACAATTATCATCAATCATCATCATTTTCAGTATCATAGTCATCCTAAAACACAATTAATTTAGCCTCAACGTATTTCATAGAAAAAGCCCAATTCGCTGCACCAAGACGACGCACCGGCCCAAAGTCCATATAAGTACTTCTATAGACCTTGCAGCGGCCGACCTGCAAAGGACGCCGTTCGCCCGTGGCCGGCCAGGCCGCGGTCGGGGCGGAGAGACTGTCGTGCAGAATCTTGCATCCCTGGTCGGGTTTTCACCGAGATCACGAAGAATAATTTGTAGCAAATAATTTGTTTCTGGCAGTGATGAACTGGCACAACAAGCGGGAAATCCCCGGACTTTCCATATTTTCTCCGGAAGGGGCAGAAGCCCTGATCATGATAATAGATAAGGCTAATAAAAAGGATAACAGTGTCCGTGACATTGATAATGATTGTACAGCGATTATAATGATGATGATAAGGATAATAAAGAATAATTATGATAGTAGTAATGATGATAAGGGTAAAGATAAGATGGTGATGGTAATAATAACAATGATAATAATGATCACAATAACAATAACACACTAATATTGATACTACCTCCCCACCTCCTCCCAGGGCAAGTATACACGTCTGTTATCGGCGGGATGGCTGTGAATCTGGGCGCGACGTCCTTGTTCGTGGAGCTGGCGGTGGAGCTGGCGTACCCGTGTCCCGAGGGCGTCGTCACCGGCTTCATGGAGGCAGTGCCCAACGTCACCGGAGCCATCTTTTTATTCTTGTTTTTCATACCCGATATTGGTAAGCAAATGTTTTATCATTCAATTTAATTTTCGTAAATACAGCTGGGTAAATGATAAGAAAATAGCCTTGCAAATACGTTCACTCAATAGGTATTGAAGTAGGACTTTACCTGGTAATAAAGTAGTGCAACAACTTTATGGTTAAATGAATAACGTGAAAATAATTTCTTAGCAACTTGTTGACGACTCCTATCGCCATGCCTAGAGTGAAATTAACTAAAACGTATATGGAAAATAAAAGCGCGCCATTTTTCAGCGTCGGAGTTGCCGATTCCTTTTCAATTTGGAATTACTGGCCTATGGTGTCACGAGGGGAATTAGAGGATGGTAGGCTGGGGAAAGCAGATAATAGAGAATTTGAATAGACCTTGACAAGCAGGAGCACGTTTGTGGTCAGCCTCAAACGCTAAAAATCGTTGGCTAAAACTTCGATCGCATCAGAGAACGACGATGCCGAGAGCGCATAGACACTCAGTTAGCAAAGAAAAATATGATATTTATTTCGTTATAAGATTTCTTATGTATTTCACTCCGAGTAACATGAATGGGAAGTATGCTTAGAAATTATCGCAATGTAATTTACATATATGAATATGTTTCTTAGCTAAATGCATAAAACCTACCAAATAAAAATTTCGAATATTTCAGGGTCGTCGCGATCATTTCCATCCGGAAGCATATGTGTGCGCGTATCAGCATCAAAGCATATGTTAATTAATCTATATAAACAGGTGTATCTGCATACATTCATGCATTCATGTCTGCATGTGTGTTTTCGTCTAATTTTTATTAGACGTTAGGTGTCGGTTCATACAAACATTTATGTAAATAAGTGCAGTTTTGTAAATCATGTGCCTATAGCGCTAAGGTACGACATGCAATTATAACAAACAAATGACTAAAAATAATTCTTTGGCCACTTCGCCAGGATACACTTGGGTGGTCTACTACCTGCTGGGGTCGTGCGTGGCGTGCGTCCTGCCGCTCCTGCTGGTGAAGGAAGAGTACGCCAGGTCCTCCATCGACCGCCGCCGCTGCCTGGGATCCTTCCCTTGAAGAGGCGCTGCTGCGTCTCGCGATTTTGGTCGATTGCTCTGAAAGTGTAAACAGGCTGGATTGAAAAGGCCATGCTTTACATTTGAGTTTTCTTTGCTTATGTGTGGTGTCATTTTTTCAGTTATCTTCATTATCAGCTATTATTTTCATTACTGATATCATTATTAAGCCTCTGCGATGACTTCTTGTACGTATCAAGGATAAGTCCGACATGCGAAGCTGAGCCTCGCCCGGGCTATGGGTGAACCCGGCCTGTGCCGACTAATGTCGACTCGATCAACGTGTGTCAGCGAGTGCTGACGCGACAGAGCTTAGTCCTTACCCACTGTCCCAGCCACAGCAGTAACCTCCGAGCGACAATTGCAACTTCTCGCGCCTGGGCGGGGCGCGAACCGCCGACCCCTCGGATGAGAGGACGTGCCGTCCTCTCATCCGTGGGCTCGGCGGCGGTCCACTGTATTATCCTGGAGCGCGAACCGCCGACCCCTCAGATGAGAGGACGGTATCATGGAGGCTACGGTTTCCTTCGTCCAGTCATAATTAAAAATAAACCTTGTAAAGGAGTCGTTAGCGGAGTTGCCAGATGAGGTCACCACATTCTATCATGAATACCTTGACAGTAAC
>NW_020870811.1:318645-321145 GCF_003789085.1 Penaeus vannamei
TGTGTGTGTGTGTGTGTGTGTGTGTGTGTCTCGTGCATCTATATGTATATATATATATATAGATAGATAGATATAGATTAGATAGATAGATATAGATATGTGTGTGTGTGTGTGTGTGTGTGTTCGTCGTCTATATGTATATATAATACTATATATATATATAGATTATAGATATAGATATATGTGTGTGTGTGTGTCTATATTATATATATATAATATATTATATATATATATATTATATATATGTATATACATATATATATATATATAATATATATATATATATACTATATTACTACCACATATATAATTCCATATATATATATATAATATATATATATATATATATATATATATATTTATATGAATATATGTGTGTGTGGTGTGCGTCTATCCGTGTGAGTATGTGTAAACTATTTCCCCTTTGCCGCATGTTTAACTGTTCTTGGCAATATGCCTTATGTGTATTTTCTGATTTGTTTCTTCATTTTCCATTAAACGTTGACTACGTGAATAGACCTTGATCATTCCTGTTTGATTTCCTGTATTTTTCATTGATAAAACGATAAGGATTGCAGATAAAATAGATGGGACAGAATTATCTGTCTTGTTGTAATAAGAGAATTTACACATTACTACATTTCTTATAATAATATATATATTATGTATTATATATTATATATTATATATATATATATATATATATTTTTTTTTTTTTTTTTTTTTTTTTTTTTTTTTTTTTTTTTTTTTTGTCAGGAAACTAGTACGGATTTTTACGTACTCTATGTTTGTTTGATATTATAATTCGAGACAAAACAAGCATCTCCATAGTCAGAGAACATTAATTATGTTGCAAGCTTCTTGCAATCTATGCCAAGGACATTGCATGATGTCCTTGTTCTTTCTCGTTTTCCTTACTCGCCCTCGCATCCACAAGTTCATTACTATGCTTGGGTGGACGTATCAGTCAGAAGTTAGGACGAACTAGAACCAAAACGTCAGATTTCCCTGACTGAACAAGCCAAACATTAACATTTTCCTTGGAGACAAAGTTGGATATGTTATGATTACATTGCCTGAATAAATCAAAATTAGGTAAGTATTGTATTCAAGTATGTAAATGCATATTTCTTTTGCTCACAGGTAGGTATTAGTTGTGTCGAGTCAATCGACCATTTATTTTGCTCATAAAAACAAAAACAGTGTATGTGCGTAGCCCTGTACGCTGAGGCTGCGGCCACGCCATAAACACGTGGACAGGAAATTCATTTATTTTTATCGCAATAACTGCCCACACGGGAAGCAAGTAGCCTAAAACTAAAGTAAAAATTGGAATGCGCGGTAAAGGTTTTCAGGTATATTGAAGTCCCCACCAATTGTTTATGAAGCTCTTGTATGTATCCTTCCTTCCTCCACTTTAGCCCAACCGCGTAACGCGTAATACTGTTACTTGGAAACAACACACTTGTTATTGAAAACATATGGTGTTCGATTAGCTTATCATTCCCTATAATAGAGTATTCTAAATTTTCCATGGTATCCTATTCTAAATCTTATGCCAATCGACACTAAAGGTACACCTAATGTCTAGTTCCAAAGCAGAATAATCAAATGCCAGATCTTGAACCGCTAAGCCTGGGTCCAAACGCCTAAAAACACGCTATTGACTGCGTATATTTCTCAGTTTGCTTGCACATCACGCGAAACACCGGAAGTACGCAGAAAGTGCTGTCACGTGCATGTTGCTGTGACCGCGTTTGGTCTACACTTCCGCTGCGATATACATGTGTTGAACGACTGTGGAGCTCTAAGGTGTCGCGCCAACATTTTCTGTACACACATACACACATATATAATGCTGAATTTAAATAAGGAAATTTTTCTGCTGGGGATTTCGTTGCTTGCAGTAAAATTTGGTATGACGAATTTAAGAGAAAATCTACTGGTGTTGCGTGTCTTTTCAAACGTGAAGTTTATAGGGAATTAGCTCTTGTGATATAAGTAATCAAAGCAGTATACTCAAAGTAAAATAATTCTTTGGAACTGCATAATGCATATCAAAAATAACAAATTTCGGTAATTATTTTTAGTCTTGCAACCTTAATCGTTACTATTCGTAACGACAACAATAATATATAATACATGGGTAATAACTAACACAATACCAACATTAATCACAATACTAAACAAACAATAAGACAGTTGCATATTAATCCCAAACATCATCTACGTGACCAGGATATAATGACGGCGATGATGATGGTAAATAAACATTTAAAAGTCGGCATCATATTCATTGGCCATCGAAAAGAAGATGGTTTCTATAAAATTTTATTTGATGACTTCTTGTCTGACAGCTAGACTGGAAGTCCTGTAATACTGCTTTTTTTTTTTTTTTTTTTTTTTTTTTTTTTAGTGATTGGTGCCCCCGCGAAGCTGCCTTGTCTCACTCGTCTTACCATTTCCTTTTCTTATTAGTGTTTATTATTCATCTGAGGTC
>NW_020870811.1:331832-336832 GCF_003789085.1 Penaeus vannamei
CTCTCTCTCTTCTCTCTCTCTCAGCGCGTAAACGCGTGCTTGTGTAGCAATCTTGCGGACCTGCGTTCAATCCCACGCCCGGCCAGTGAGTGGTAACCCCGGCCACTCCTTGCACACAGGGGGAGATTTAGGCAAAAAATAAAACAGACAGTATGTCACAGCAAAGAATATCCATTGTAAGAAATGGAATTAAAACTAAAATCTTTAAATCTTTAGTAATCTCTCTCTCTCTCTCTCTCTCTCTCTCTCTCAGAGGACTTCAGAAAGCCCGAAGCCAGATGGACATGGCCCCACCAGCCGGTCCAAAGAGATTGGTGGGACATCACAGATAAACCCAGCGAGTCCCATAATGGCCTACCTCACACACTACCGAAGAAGGGCCTAAATCGTTTCATCGCTGCAAACTGCTCAGTGCAGCCGCGTCCCGTAGTATCATTCATTCATTAACTTACAGTACGAACCTGCTCCCTGTCGTTCAAGCAGCACTGCCCACTGAATTTTACTTGCCCAGTGTGTTAACTTCAAAGTGGAAGCTGGTCTTGTTTTTATATGATTAGTCACATTTTTTACCGGTCGGACAGGGCACCCAAATACGGCACGGGATGTCTGACTGATGGCAGGTTCAAAGCAACGAATTTTCTGCTAATCTGGACAGATGCTACAACAACTTTCTCTGCTTTTTGCAAGAGATGTAGATCATTCTCTCCCTCTCTCTAGATCTCTCCTCTCTTCTCTTTTTTCTCTTCTCTGTGTGTGTTTGTGTTTGCTTGTGTGTGTGTGTGTGTGTGTGTGTGTGTGTGTGTGTGTGTGTGTGTGTGTGTGTGTGTGTGTGTGTGTGTGTGTGTGTGTGTTGTGTGTGTTGTGTGTGTACGCGTGTGTGTGTGTGTGTGTGCGTGTGGTTGTTTCCTAACCACGACATAACATTCACAGTAATAACAATGTGCAGGAATATAAAAAATAACAACGATCACAGTGCTTACATTAAAAGAAAAATTAACGCTCCTATCTCTGACCTAATCACGCCCACTACCTGTAAGCCCGCCCCTCCCTCCCCTTCCCCCGCCCCCTGTGCACACCGACCCGCCCACAAACACCTCGGCATGACAGTCAACACCAACTCCTTCCCCCCGAAACCCCGCCCATCGCCCCCTTTCGCTCCGCCCGCCAGGGTCAGAGGCCGCCCCCTGTTTGCCACGACTGCTGCTGACGACTTAATGTAGCCACCCCCTCCCCCTCACCCCTCCCACTCCCTGCCACTACCTGTTCTTGTTCATATTTAAACGGAAAAACAATGCTTCTGTTCAGCCCGCCTTGCCCCCCCCCCCCCCCCCCCCCCCACTCACTCTTTCCTGCATCTAATAATTCGTTCTTCGCCTGTCTGTTCACCTGTTTGGTGAACAGACACGCTCGCCTGCTTGTCTGGCTGCCTGTAAAGATCTGTCAGTCTGTCTGTGTCCGTTTCTGTCTCTCTCCATCAGTCTATCATATCTCTCTCCTATATTCGTCTTATTTGAATTTCCTTCCTTCAGGAATTCCCCCCCCCCCCCTCCAGCCCGAGTCGGCGGCGGCGGCGGCAACCGCTTCCCGGATTTAATCCTGACTTCGGATGTTCACAAACCGTGGAATTGGCTGTCCTCTTGAACCCCTCCCCCTCCCCACCCCCTCACAGGCTCCTCTCCCCTCTTTCTCTTCTTGTTCTTGTTTTTGTTCTTCTTGTTACTCCTCTCATCTCATCTCCTCTCCTGCCCTCCCCTCTCCTCTCTTCTCCTTCCCATTCTTTCCTCCATTTTCCTCCTTCTCCTCTTCCTCTTTCTCTTCCTCCTCCTCCTCTTCCTCTTTCTCTTCCTCCTCCTCCTCTTTTATCCATCTCCGTCCGACCCTCTGCTGTCCCCCCACACCCTCCCCTCCATGCATTTTCTTCCTCGTGGTCATCTCTAAAGGCTATTTTCGGGAAATTGAAAATGAAAAGAAAACAAGACAAGAAAAAGGGAAGGAGGAGAAAGAGAGAGAGAAAAAAAAGCTGACGGGAATATTAAAAGAGAGAGAGAAAGAAATGTCAATTATAATGAAGACTTAATCAATAAAGAATCATTACAAATGATAATAGGCAATAATACTAAGCTAATCAAGCTGAACAGAATAGATAGAAATGAAAAAGAAAGGAGAGTGTATGAAGGAAAATAAAAGGATGAACGAAATCAGATCAATCTCTCGTTCTACCTCATTCTCTCTCTCTCTCTCTCTCTCTCTCTCTCTCTCTCTCTCTCTCTCTCTCTCTCTCTCTCTCTCTATATATATATATATATATATATATATATATATATATATATATATATATATATTAATATATATATATGTATATATATAATCAAACGGCGGACACCGGCCGCCTGGAGCCACCGGGAGCAGAGCGCGAGCGGCGAAGCGGCGTTTCCGGGCGAGAGGGTTTACGAGGCGAGTGACGGGCAGTAATTATGATCACATTAGGGCGGCCCAATCAGGTGCGGTCGCTCGTTAGCGGGGGGGGGAGTCCTGCTACTTCTTTTTATTCTTTCTAAGATTGAAAGAGAAAGAGAGAAGGAGAGGGAGAGGGAGAAAGAGAGAGAGGGAGGGGAGGAGAGAGAGAGAGAGAGAGAGAGAGAGAGAGAGAGAAGAGAGAGAGAGAGAGAGAGAGAGAGAGAGAGAGAGAGAGATTCGGAGGAGAGAGAGAGGAGGAGAGAGAAGAGAGAGAGAGAGAGAGAGAGAGAGAGAGAGAGGAGAGAGGAGAGAGAGAGAGAGAGAGAGAGAGAGAGAGAGGAGAGAGAGAGAGAGAGAGGGAGAGAAGAGAGAGAGAGAGAGAGAGAGAGAGAGAGAGAGAGAGAGAGAGAGAGAGAGAGAGAGAGAGAGAGAGAGAGAGAGAGAGAGAGAGAGAGGAGAGAGAGAGAGAGAAGAGAGAAAAGAGAGAGAGGGGGGGGGAGATTTGGGAAAGGAGAGGGAGCTTGGGGAGACGGAGGAGAGCGAAACGGGGAGAGAGCGAAGGTGGGAAACCCGACTGCGATATAAAATGCGATTCTGGGTACAAGTGTAGAAGAAAGAGTGATAATGCAGGAATAACTTCATCGTAAAAACGAAGACAATACAGCTGCTGCTCACTTATAACAATAGCAATGATAATAAGAATAACAACAACAACAATAATAATAATAATGATTACAATAACAATAATAATAAAAATAATAGCAGTAGTAGTAGTAGTAGTAGTAGTAGTAGTAGTAGTAGTAGTAGTAGTAGTAGTAGTAGTAGTAGTAGTAGTAGTAGTAGTAGTAGTAGTAGTAGTAGTAATAATAATAATAATAATAATAATAATAATAATAATAATAATAATAATAATAATAATAATAATAAAATAATAATAATAATAATAATAACAATAATAACAATAATAATAATAATAATAATAATAATAATAATAATAATAATAATAATAATAATAATAATAATAATAATAATAATAATAATAATAATAATAATAATAACAATAATAATAATAACAATAATAATAAATAATAATAATAATAATAATAATAATAATAATAATAATAATAATAATAATAATAATAATAATAATAATAATAATAATAATAATAATAACAATAATAATAATAATAATAATAATAATAATAATAATAATAATAATAATAATAATAATAATAATAATAATAATATAATAATATAATAAATAATAATAATAATAATAAAAAAAAAAATAAAATAATAATAATAATAATAACAATAATAATAATAATAATAACAAAAATAGCAACAATTATAACAATTACAATATTATTATCAATGACAATAACAAATATATCAATACTAATAACAATGATAACAATAATAATGATAATAATAATATCAACAATAATAATATATATGCTTTCAATAACAACAACAACAACAACAACAACAACAACAACAACAATAATAATAATAATAATAATAATAATAATAATAATAGTGATAATAATAATAATAATAACAACAACAACAACAACAACAACAACAACAACAACAACAACAACAATAATAATAATAATAATAATAATAATACCAATAATAATAACAATGACAACAACAACAATAACAATAATAATAACAATAGTAGTATTGCCAGAAAAAAAAATCATGATAAAAATTATTATAAATAATGAAATAATAACAACAACAATAATAATAATAGTAATATTAACTGTCAGCATCATCCTTATCATTATTATCACTGTCATTATTATAATCAAAATAATAATGAAAATAATTATAATGACCATTATAATGGTAATAACAAATCATCATTATTATTGTTATGATAGCAATAATAGTAATGATAATGATAACAGTAATAGCAGTAATAGTAGTAATAGTATTAGTAAAAGAAGTACTTGTAGTAATAGTAGTAGTCGTAGTAGTATTAGCAATAATAATTATTATCATTATTACTATCATTATCTTTTTCTTTACTTCTATTATCATTATTATCACTTTTATCATTGTTGTCATTATTATCACTTTTATCATTGTTATCATTATTATTACTTCTATCATTGCTATTATCATTATTATTACTTTTATCATTATCATTATCATTGTTTTAACAACAACAGTAACAACAATAATAACAATAATAACTAGAAGCACTCAGAGAGCGCATACCTCGGTCAAGGCAATAAGCTTACTGATGCAATGCAAATATTCACACAAAGAATTCCATTAAAATCCCCCCAAGCGCACTGCTGGCGCCCGTGTTCCCCAATCTGGCAAAGCTCATGAATCCTTTAAAAAATCCTGGTTCCGGATCATGATCCGGATCACCACTAAAATTTAAAGTCATCTAAGTTGGGCTAAGGCACACCTCTGGTAAACATTTCATAAAAATCTGAGTATAACTTTTTAAGTTATCCTGCTAACCAACAAACTAACCAACGCTACCAAAAACATAACAATAATATTTTTTACCATTATCA
>NW_020870811.1:346832-351832 GCF_003789085.1 Penaeus vannamei
GGCGCCCGTGAGGTACGAGCGGCCTCCGCGCATCGAGCGTCGCTTTCGGATGACTGTTTCAGAAACGAGGGCGACCCCAGCGTACAATACGCCTCTTGCTTTTACCCTTTATCTTTGCTCAAATGTTAATTCATAGGAATTTAACGAATATCATCATTGTGATACCGATGATGACGATAATGACGCCGGTGAATGGCGACAAAAAAGAAAGAAAAAAAACTGATACCGCTGACATAAAAAAAATAATCCGAGCAACACGAGCAACGGCCAGCAGCAGCACCGCCGACCCCGGCAGCCGGCCCCGCCGAGGGATCTCAAGACGAGGAGGCCCTGCGAGGCGGCGCGAGTCATGTGGTTTATTTAGTAATAGACTGCGAGTTACGATGTCGACCTGTATCGCGTGACAGCCCACGGGACTCACCCGACAGGACGGACAGGTGCCCACGCTGTCCCTCACCCCCACTGTCACCGCCACTCTCCGCACCCTCTCCCCCTCTCGCCTCTCCCACTCTTCCCCTCTCCCTCTCCCCCCCTCTCCCTCTCTTCCCCTCTCCTATCCTCTTTATCACCCCCTCCCGCCCATTCACTTCTATGAATTCTTGACAGGGCGAGGTGATGTGGAAGGGGAAAGAAGGGGAAGGCGGGAGGAGGAACAAGACGAGAGGGAAAAAAAGGAAGAGGGAAGGGAGAGAAGCGTGGAGAGATTTGGGAAAAGGAAGGAGAAGTGAACAGGGAGGGAAATGGGAAAGAAGAACAAGGGAAAGGGAAGAACGAAAAAGAGAAGAAAGGAAAGGAGGAAGCTGACGATGAAGAAATAAGGAGAAAGAAGAGGGAGTGGGATAAAGAGGCGGGGAGGGAGGAAGGGGGATAGCTTTGTGTAAACTCTGTGTCTTTCAGGAGGGGGGCGAAGTGGGGAAGGGGGGGAGAAGGGTAAAGGAAGAGGTTGGAAGAGGGAGAGGGGGAGGGAGGGGAGACAGAGATGGAGAGGGGAGGGTTTGGCGGAGGGCTGCGTTTTGTAGGTAAGCTAAGGTTTCAGTGCACGTTCGTCTTGCTGACTGTTTCCGTAACATTCACTGAGAATGTAAAATAAAACAATATGATAATATATATCAATAAATATATATTCACAAGCTATATATACACATAAACACACACACACACACACACACAACACACACACACACACACACACACACACACACACACACACACACACACACACACACACACACATGCAAACACACACACGCTCACACATGTGTCTATGCATACTGTATATTATATCTGTGTATGTATGTATGTATGCACACATTTATAATACATCACCTAGTATGTATGAATGACACCTTTCTTTGAGAGACTGAGCCTCAGCAAAAAGACCCAACAAAATCCTTCTTCGACATCCGGATTAAGCATTCTCCTTCGCCTGCCATCTGGCCACCCCCCCCCTCTCGTCCCCTCCCCCACTCTGCTTATTCCTCGCCGAAAAATGGCATCCCGTGGCAGGTCGCCCTCACTTCGCAACGGAAGAGGGAGGAGGATAAAATGTAAGACACATAAAGGGGGTGGGATGGGGGGGGGGGGGAAGATGACAATGTTTCATACGAAGGAAAAAAAAGAAAGACATCAACGTTATCTTTCATACGAAGGAAAAAAAGAAAGACATCAACGTTATCTTTCATACGAAGAAAAAAAAGAAAGATAGCAACGTTATCTTTCATACGAAGGAAAAAAAAAAGAAAGACATCAACGTTATCTTTCATACGAAGGAAAAAAAAGAAAGATAGCAACGTTATCTTTCATACGAAGGAAAAAAGAAAGACAGCAACATTCTCAGTCATACGAAGGGAAATGAAAAGCAAGACAGCACCGCTGCTTTGCATACGAAGGGAAAAAAGAGACAACAACGTTATCTTTCATACGAAGGAAAAGGAAAAGAAAGAAAGACTGCAACACAAGCCTTCAATAACCCCCCCCCTTACATACCTACTGCCCCCTTTTTTCCATTTTCACCTCCGTTTCTTTCAACCATCCTTAATCTCCTTCAGGAGGTTGATGAAGGAGGAGGAGGAGAAGGGGGGGAGGGGAGGGAGGGAGGGAGGGAGGGAGGGAGGGAGGAAGGAAGGAAGGAAGGAAGGAAGGAAGGAAGGAAGGAAGGAAGGAAGGAGGAGGGGGAGGAGGAGGAGGGAGGGAGGAGGAGGAGGGAGGGAGGAGGGAGGAGGAGGAAGAGGAGGAGGAGGAGGAGGAGGAGAGGGAGGGAGGGAGGAGGGAGGGAGGGAGGGAGGGAGGAGGGGATCGACGACGAAGAGGAGGACGAGAAAGAAGAGGAGGAGGAGAACGAAGAGGCAGAAGAGGAGGGGAAGGATTCCGTCCTCTCCCCCTTATCCTCCCTCCCTGTCTCCTTCACCCTGTCTCCCAGCCCTCCCGCTCGACACCCTTCCCTTCGCCGGAAAATATACAAAAAAAAACATCGAATCAATATAAAAGCCTTTTCCTTCGCGCGAGGAGGAGGGAAGGAGGGAGGGAGGAGGAGAGGGGATCGACGACGAAGAGGAGGACGAAAAGGAAGAGGAGGAGGAGAAGGGGAGTAGGAGGAGAACGAAGAGGCAGACGAGGAGGGAAGGAGAAGGGGGAAAGGGAGGGAGGGGGCGATGAGAGGACACGAGAATACATGAAAGAGGGGGAGGAATCTGGAAAGGAGGAAAGGAATTGGAGGGAGAGAGAATAAACAAGTAGTAAGAGAGAGAGCGAGAATTTATTCAACTCTCCCCCCTCATACCAACACTAAACCCCCCTCTCTGCCGCAAGCATATACAGAGGACTTCTCCTCACTCTTCCCTGCCCCCCCCCACACACACCCACCAACATACACACCACACACACTACACACACACACACACAGCAGCACACACACCCACACACACACACACACACCCACACACATCAACACCCACAACAACCCAGGCCCTCCCCCCCCTCCACCATCTCGTGAGGTGAGCCACACATACTCCATAGCACGTCTCCTATACCCCTCACCTCTCCGATCCCCCCTCCACGGCTTCCGGACACCACTACTATCCCCATCAGGTCCTCTGCTCCCCCTCCCCTATCTCCGTGCCTCCCCTCCCCTCTCTCCTACCCTCCTCCCTCCCCCTCGCTCGCCGCTCTCCCCACCATCTGCCTCCCCTCTCTCCCGCCACGCTCGCCCCCCCTCTCTCCGCCGATCGCGTCGCCTATCCCAACACCTTGGTCACAACCTGCCGCGAAAAGCCTCACCCCCCCAATTACTTCTTTTGCGCTGCTGGTCCCACAGAGACGCCACGCACTTATATAGGAGTGTAAACCTTTGTCGCCTTCTCAGGAACTCNTCGTGGAATCAACATGAGCTCATTGTCAATCACAAAATACTAATGAATATTTCCTTGACGCTTTAAATGGATATATATTTATATATGCATATATGCATATACTTATTTATTCATACGTTATTTTTTTCATTTATAGATCATATATATCAAGATTTACACACACAGAAAACTATCGTAAGGCGACATGGGATTTTATTAGTTTTAGCCTTAATTTCATTATAAATGGACTCTATGATTACTATCATCATCATTATCATCATTATTGATGTGTCTTATGTGTCGAAATATTCAATAACGAACCTTATTAATGAAAGATGGAAATTAATGCACTACCGCATTTTTATCATAAAATAGCCTCTCTGTTCGGGATTCGAACCCGCGCCGCCAGACCGTAAGGCAGGCACCGTCTCCCTCTCTCTGTCGCATACAGTCTTTGGTTTATAGGCATTCTAATCCGAATTAGGCAACTCAGCGAGGCTTTAAAAGGGCCAGACGGCCTTGGCCCTGGCCTCTCTCTCTTCTCTCTCTCGTCTCTCTCTCTCTCTCTCTCTCTCTCTCTCTCTCTCTCTCTCTCTCTCTCTCTCTCTCTCTCTCTCTCTCTCTCTCTCTCTCTCTCTCTCTCTTCTCTCTCTCTCTCTCCTCTCTCTCTCTCTCTCTCTCTCTCTCTCTCTTCTCTCTCTCTCTCTCTTCTCTCTCCGCAAGGTCTATACAAGGTCTATATAATTAGTTACATAGACCTTGCTCTATCGATTCCGTCCACCGCTCTATCCTTTTATTGCATGGATGAATGGATAGATATTTGTTTCAGAGATATAACATTGATAATTTCACCTTTGATTACATTAAACTATAACAATAATATTAACATAACGATAATAACGATAAAATAAATAATAATCATGATTATATAATAGCGATAATTAGTAGTATAACAACATTGCTCTGGTTGCGCGTTTGGTTGGTGTTTGGGGTCTGAATATGTCTCTTTTTGATTCATGTCTCGAATTATCGTCCCGGAATTAATGGATTCACTCTGTAGGTTGATTTTATTCTCGTAAGGGATGGAATATGAATTGCAATATATAGATATCTGTACATGCATATATATATATATATATATATATATATATATATATATATATATATATATTATGTGTGTGTGTGTGTGTGTGTGTGTGTGTGTGTGTGTGTGTGTGTGTGTGTGTGGTGTGTGTGTGTGTGTGTGTGTGTGTGTGTGTGTGTGAGTGTTGTGTGTGTGTGTGTGTATTGCCAATGTGCAGGCCTTAGTCTTGGCTTGTGGGTTTATAACTGAAAGATGACGAGCTAGACCCCCGCGTGCCTATATAATAGACTCGCGGGGTCGTTTATATATTATATATACTATATATACTATATATATATATATATATATATATATATATATATATATATATATATATATATATATATATATATATATATAATATATATATATATATATATATATATATATATATATATATATATATATATATATATATATATATATATATATATATATATATATATATATATATTATATATATATATATATATATATTATATATATTTCTTTCCCTGCTTCTCTCATATTACATACTATTATATATATAT
>NW_020870811.1:374332-376832 GCF_003789085.1 Penaeus vannamei
TTCTTTCTTTTTCTTTCTTTTTCTTTTTTTTTCTAATCCTCCCCCATTGATTTTTTTAAATTTAATTCTGATACTCCCCCATTGAAAGAGATTTTTTTTTTTTCTTTTTTTTTTTCTTTTCTTTTTCTTTTTTCTAATCCTCCCCCATTGAAGGAGATTTTTTTTTTCTGATCCTCCCCCATTGAAGATTTTTTTTTTTTTTTTAATTCTGATCCTCTCCCATTGAAAGAAAGATGTTTTCTTTCTTTTTCTTTTTCTTTTCTTTATCCTCCCCCATTGTAGGAGATTTTTTTTATTCAATTCTGATCCTCCCCCATTGAAAGATTTTTTTTTTCTTTTTCTTTCTTTTTCTTTCTTTTTCTAATCCTCCCCATTCAAGATTTTTTTGAATTTAATTCTGATCCCCATTGAAAGAAAGATTTTTTTTTCTTTTTCTTTCTTTTTCTTTTTTTCTAATCCTCCCCCATTGAAGGAGTTTTTTTTTTTTTTATAATTCTGATCCTCCCCCATTGAAAGAAAGATTTTTTTCATTCTTTTTCTTTTTTTTTTCTAATCCTCCCCCATTGATTTTCTTTTTAAATTCTGATCCTCCCCCATTGAAAGAAAGATTTTTTCATTCTTTTTTTTCTTTTTTTTTTTCTAATCCTCCCCCATTGATTTTCTTTTAAATTCTGATCCTCCCCATTGAAAGAAAGATTTTTTTTCATTCTTTTTCTTTCTTTTTCTTCTTTTTTTCTAATCCTCCCCATTGATTTTCTTTTTAAATTCTGATCTCCCCCATTGAGATTTCTTTTAAAATTCTGATCCTCCCCCATTAAAAGAAAGATTTTTTTTTTTTCCTTTTTTTTTGTTCTTGAAAGCGAGAAGTGAACGTGCAGGCGCTTGGTAATGCAATCAGGGGCCGTGAACGTCTTGGGTCCAGTTTCTCGTTTTTCCTCTTATTCATCTCATAGCGAAAGGAGGGAAAGGAGGGAATGGAGGGAAAGGAGGGAAAGGAGGGAAAGGAGGGAAAGGAGGAAAAGGAGGAAAAGGAGGGAAAGGAGGGAAAGGAGGGGAAGGAGGGAAAGGTTCTCCGGGTTTCCTGCGTCCCTGGAGGTTGAAAGGGTTCATGCTTCCCCCTCCTTTCCCTCCTTCCCCTCCTTTCCCTTCCTTCCTTCCTTTCCCTCCTTCCCTCCTTTCCTCCCTTCCTTTTCCCTCCTTTCCCTCCTTTCCCTCCTTTCCTCCTTCCTCCTTTCCCTCCTTTCCCTCCTTTCCCTCCTTTCCCTCCTTTCCCTCCTTTCCTTCCTTTCCCTCCTTTCCCTCCTTTTCCTCCTTTCCCTCCTTTCGCTATGAGATGAATAAGAGGAAAAAGAAAAGAAAAAGACAAAAAAAGGAACAAGGGCAATGAGATGAATGAAGAAAAAGAAAGACGAAAAAAGGAACAAGAAGCAATGAGATGAATAAGAGGAAAAAGAAAGACGAAAAAAGGAACAAGAGGCAATGATATGAATAAGAAGAGAAAGAAAGAAAGAAAGGAACATGATGCAATGAGATGAATAAGAGGAGAAAGAACGAAAAAAAGACGAAAAAAGGAACAAGAAGCAATAGGATCAATAAGATGAGAAAGAAAAAAGAAAAAGACGAAAAAAGGAACAAGAGGCAATGAGATGAATAAGAGGGAAAAGAAAAAAAAAGAAACAAGAGAGCCTCATTTACCTGCAAGTAAGAGGGAATTTAGTCTGTGAAATCTTATTGAAACGAAACAAGGGAGGGAGGGATCCCAGGAGGAGGGGGGGGAGGTAGACGAACGTAAAACAAAAAACAAAACAAAAACAAAAAAACAAAAAACAAAAAACAAAAACAAAAAAAATAAAAAAAACAAAAAAAACAAATAAAAACAAAACAAAACAAAAAAACAAAACCAAACAAATAAAAACAAACCTAAAAAAAAAAAAAAAAAACGTATCTCATGCGAGCCAGCTTTTCGTCAGCAGCAGCGGTGGCTCCTCGTCATAAGCTCGATTGTGGCTGACAGTGGCTGATGCTGACGATCCTGGGCTTTGCAACTGCAGACGGGAACATTAGTCTGCATGTGGCGTTGTGTGTGTTGTGGTTATTTCTGTCTTGTCTTTCTGTGTTTGATCTTTTCTGGTGGTATTGATAGTATTATAGAATGTGTGGTGTGTGTGTGTGTGTGTGTGTGTGTGTGTGTGTGTGTGTGTGTGTGTGTGTGTGTGTGTGTGTGTGTGTGTGTGTGTGTGTGTGTGTTGTGTGTGTGTGTTTATATATATATATATATAATATATATATATATATATATATATTATGTATACTAATTATTATATATATTCTTAAACACAAACGCATAGACACACACACATGTATAGAGTATATATATGTATATATATATATATATATGTATATGAATATATTATATATATATACATATATATATATATATATATATATATATATATATATATATATATATATATGTATGTATGTATGTATGTATATATAT
>NW_020870811.1:391832-396832 GCF_003789085.1 Penaeus vannamei
TCATTATCATTATTATTATTTTCATTGTCATTATCATTATTATTATTATCATTATTATCATTATTATTACTATCATGATTATCATATATATTATTATTATTATTATCATGATCATTATTATCATTATCATTGTTACTACTATCATCATTATGATCATTATCACTATTTGTGTTATCAATAGCATTATCATTATAATTATCATTATTGTTACTGTTATTATCATTATTATTATCATCGTTATCACTCTTATTATCACAATTACTACTATTATTATCATTATCATAAACATCATCATTGTCATTATCACTTTTATCACCTGTATGATCTCTATCCTTCTCGCAGTCATACATATCTTTAAAATTTTGTCATCCTTAAAAAGATAAATACATTATTTTTAGATAAAAACAGTTTGGTGTTTGTACATATGTTTTTCTGACAGTCAATTACAACAATTTCACTGAACCTGTATCAAATTTAGGCGAAACATGAAAACAAAACATTTAAAACATTTTTTTTTTTCTTTTGAAAGACATTGTTTACAGTATTATAGACATTAAACACAACGTTCTTGTTATAGATCATAAACTACGAAATATAACGACTTTAGTCATATTTAAGAGGGTGTTATAGATCTCTTGTTTACCGAAACGTTACGGATTTTAAACTTTATCATTTATCTATTTTCATTTTTCTCTTTTCTTTTATGTTTTGCGTATATTGCGAATGTATTATGCCACAGCTTTTCATCCTACAACGCAAATAATTTACATATTCCTCCAAAACGACGTAGAAAAGCTACTTACACTCTCTCTTGTAAAAGCATTTTATCGAATCAATTTCGGTCCGCAAAGAGCATTTCCATAAATTTTATGAAGGATCCCACACCCTCTTCTAAACGCACATGCGACTTGATCTCGTAAAGAAGACAAGAAAAGTGGTTTTCTCTCCCTTATTACGGGCGTCTGCTGCTCCGTTTTCTGTTTGCGCGGGGAAAATTTATAGAGGCGGAGAGAGGCAGGAGACGTGCCGGCGGAGTGAAAGATGATTTGATGTGATGATGGTCCGGTTGGTGGTGATGATGTATGGTGATGAGGAGGAGAGGAAGACGGATGAGGCTAATGATAGTGGTGCATGTAATGAGGCAGGTGATAGCATTGCGTGAGGAGGAGGAGGCGTAATAATGATGGTGGTGGTGTGTGATGACGGTAAGGATGATTGGTGCGTGATGATGATGTATGGTGATGATGTGATGGTGAAAGAGGAGGCAGGTTGATGATAGTGGTGAATGGTAATCGAGGAGGCGTGATGATGGTGGTGATGCGTGATGATGATGATGATGTGTGAAGAGGAGGAGGGTGATGATGGTGGTGGCTGGTTGCATGAATGATCAGAAGGCAGGGTGATGGTGATGGTTATTTTTAGGGAGGAGGAGGGTAATTGATATGATGATGATGGTGGGTGGTGGTGATTGATGAGCGGTAAGCGATGATGGTGCGTGATGATTGATGCATGGATTGCATGAAGGTTGATGAGCGGGAGCGGTAAGGATTGGTGGTCGGTGATGATGATGAGTAGCGGTAAGGGATGGTGGTGTGGTGACATTAGAAGGAGGGTGATGGTGATGGTTATGGGGAGGAGAGGGTGATGATGGTGATGATGTGATGATGTTGATGGTGATGGATGAGGGGGTGATGATGGTGGTGATGATGATGAGTTCTAGGGTAAGGATGGTGGTGTTGTGATGGATGATTAGAAGGAGGGTGATGATGGTGGTGGTGATGGTTATTGATGAGGCAGGAGGTAATGATGTTTGATGAGATAATGTTGATGGTGATGAGGAGGAGGGTAATGATGGTGGTGGTGACAATGATGTTGGTTGTGATGATGAGAATGATGATTGATGCTGATGGTGATGATGTGGGTGATGATGTTGATGGTGATAGTGGTAATAATGTTGGTTGTTTATGATGAGGGATTGATGATAAATGAGGATGGTGATGATGATGATGATGATGATGATAATGATGATGTTGATGGTGATGATGTTGGTGATGATGACGAGGGTGGTGATGGTGGTGGTGATAATGACGATGATAATTATGATAATCGTAACATCAACAATAACAGTAACAACAATAATAACATAAATAACAGTATAAAAAAAAAGTTACAACGATAACATAGCCATCCTTCCATCGCTAACGAATCTTCAAAAAAAAAAACAAAACAAAAAAAGTAAATTACCAAAAGATAGGACGTCAGAATAAACAAATGAAAAACAAAAATATTGCGAATCGGGAAGCAAAAAAAAAAAAAACCCAATCAAACCAGATTATCTTCCTTTCCCTCTCTTTATCCATTCTTTCTTTTATCTCTACTTCTACTCCATTTTTTGGCGGGGAAATATTGGCGATGGAGGGAGAAGCAGAAAGATATATATATTTCAGATATTGGCTTTAGGATTAGCTTTGGGTTCCGAGCCCTGCGTGTATCCATTTTGGTTTGTTGGATTCCTCCTATTCCTCCTTTCGTATTTTCTCTCTTTTTCTTCTTCTCTTCTTCTTCTTTCTTTGCTTCTCTGTTTGGTGTATTCTGTCTCTCTCTCTCCTCTCTCTCTCTCTCCTCTCTCTCTCTCTCTCTCTCTCTCTCTCTCTCTCTCTCTCTCTCTCTCTCTCTCTCTCTCTCTCTCTCTTCTCTCTCTCTCTCTTTCTCTCTCTCTCTTCTCTCTCTCTCTCATTTCTCTCTTCGGTGGGCGGGCACGTGCGTTGCATGCGTGCGTGCGTGCGCGTATTGCGTGTGTATGCGTGTGCGTGTGTGTGTGTGTGTGTGTGTGTTGTGTGTTGTGTGGTGTGTGTGTGTGTGTGTGTTGTGTGTGTGTGTGTGTGTGTGTGTGTGTGTGTGTGTGTGTGTGTGTGTGTGTGTTTATAGTCAACTCTTTTCATTTTGCTGTGAACTATTACAGTGTTTAAAACTAAACTCAAATCATAATTAAAAATGACATACCTATAGAAGCGAACAACGATAAAGGAAGGGGGGAGAGAAAGAGAACAAGAATAGCCAAAAAGGGGAAAGGGAGAGATGAAAAAATAGACATGAATAGCCAGTGGAAGGAGGGGGAGAGAAAAACGAGAAAAAAAATCCCAAAAAGGGGAACCGAAAACGAGACAGAAGAGAGAGAGAGAGAGAGAGAGAGAGAGAGAAGAGAGAGAGAGAAGAAGAGAGAGAAGAGAAGAGAAAGAGAAGAGGAAAGAGAAAGGAAAGGGAAAAAGGAAAGTTAAACTCGAGTTTTTCTATGGTTGTTTTCGTCAAGACTCTCCAAAAGTATAGTAAAGATCGACCGGCGGTTTGGGGGAACGAGAGAGAGTAAAGTTACGTGGTCAACTTTCTCTGCTTTGTCCTTGGTAAAGAAAAAAAAATAAAAAAAAAAAAATAAAAAAAAAAAAAAAAAAAAAAAAAAAAAAAAAAAAAAAAAAAACTCCTTTTGTGTCTTGGTAAAAAAAAAAAATGTACATTAGTCCAGCACCGCATACATGGGGTGGGAGTGGGGAGGGGGGGGGATGGAAGGAAACAGGAAGGGGGAGAAAGGGGGAAGGTAGGGGGGAGAGGAGGGGGGGAAGGTAAGTAATACAGTAAGGGGGTAGGAGGGAAGGATAGGTGAGGGGAAGAGGGAGATGAGAGGGGGGAGAGGATGAGGAGAGAGAGAGAGGAGAGAGAGAGAGAGAGAAGAGAGAGAAAGAGACGAGAGGAAGAGAAGAGAGAGAAGAGAGAGACGAGAGAGAGAGAGGAGAGCAGAGAGACAGAGAGTGAGAGAGAGAGAGAGGAGAGAGCAGAGAGAGAGAGGACAGAGAGAGAGAGAGAGAGAGAGAGAAGAGAGAAGGAGAGGAGAGAGAGAGAGAGAAGAGAGAGAGAGAGAGAGAGAGAGAGAGAGAGAGAGAGAGAGAGAGAGAGAGAGAGAGAGAGAGAGAGAGAGAGAGAGAGAGAGAGAGAGAGAGAGAGAGAGAGAGAAGGAGAAGGGAGAGAGAGAGAGGAAGAAGAAGAAGAAAGAGGAGAGAGAAAGGAGAACGAGGGGAGGAGGATGCCCAAGAAAGGTGGGGAAGAAGCGAGAGAAGGAGGAGAAAAACAAAAGAAAAAGGAGAAAGAAAACAGGTGGAAAGGATGAGGAATGACCAGGGGCGAGGGAGAAAGAGGCGGAGAAGCATGGCAGAAAACTAAAAGAAGAAATAAGGGAAGGAGAGAAAAGGAAGAAGTGAAAATGGGAAGAGGAGAGGTGAGATGTCATAAAATACCTGATACTGTATGCTTAGAGTGCGTAGAGAGAGCTGTGTGGAAGGACTTTTAAGACGCATGGAGGCAGGAAAGACACCCACACGCACATAAAACACGTACACACGAAGAAAAGCAAATGCACGCGTAAAAGCACACGCATATAAAACACATACACACGAAGAAAAGCAAATGCACGCGTAAAAGCACACGCACATAAAACACCTACACACGCAGACATGCAAATGCACACACTGTATCACACACACATCCAAACCTAGACAAGCACACACATCCACGTATAAATGGGTCTATCGTATACATACACACGAGAACAGATGTACATCCACTCAAGCATACACATCCATACAGACAAACACAAAACACACACACTACCACACGAGCACATTTGCTCACAGGCACAAAATCAAGCAAATACACCGACAAGATCAAAACACTCACATAAACAAACACAAATACACACAATAGCACAAACAAATGCACACAAAAACACAAACGAACTCATAAATGCACACAAATGCACACAAAGCACAAACAAACACACAAATGCACACAAAAGCACAAACAAACACATGAATGCACACACAAACACAAACACACAAACACAAAACAAACACAAAAACAAACAAAAAAACAAACAAAAACACAAACAAACACGAATGCACACACAAAACACAAACAAAACACAAACAAAAAACAAACACAAAAATGCACAC
>NW_020870811.1:414332-418944 GCF_003789085.1 Penaeus vannamei
TCGCAGGAGACAAAGCCAATCTAGTCAAGTAATCTCGAACCCAGCTCGATAAGACACTCATAGGAATTATTTCAGAGAGAACAGAATGCCGTCTTGGCACTAGCAGAGGAGGGCACAGAGGGGTGATGAGAGAGAGAGAGATGAGGTAAGAGAAGCGAGAGAGAGAGAGAACGACCGAGAGAAGCACGAGACGAAGACGCAGGAGAACGAACGAGGGAGGAGAGAGAGAGCAGACGAGCGAGAGAGAGAGAGACCGCACTGACGAGAGAGGCCAGAGCGAGAGAGAGCAGAGCAATCTGACGAATCGAGAGATCTGGTGACAGAGGCTCAATGATGCAGAGAGAGCACGAGAGAGAAGAGAGAGAGGACATGGACATTATGAAAACGACAGGAGGAGCGGAAGGAATGATGGGTGAACGACCCTGGAGATAGAGAGAATGATAGCGATGGGGAGGGAATAAGAAAATGAAGGGCATGAGAGCGAGAAAAAGAAGACGGTGAGCGGAAGTTAGATAAAGCATGGCGAGAGATGGCAGAAGGAGAAGGAGAGGAGCAAGCCGAGGGGAGACGCGAAGCCCAGAAGGAGCGCAGAAAGCTTGAAACACTCCATAAACTAAACTACGAAGAAAGTAAAGAAGACGCGAGGAGAGCAGAAAATGACGGGAGAGCGTGATACAGATGAAGGGAAAGAGAAGTTAAGGACATAGAAGATACGGCTGACTAGAGGGAGGAGCGAGAGAGCAAGAACGAAGCCGAGGAGGAGGAATATAGATGGACGATGGAGATAGAGAAGAACAAAGGCCCACGCAATAGGGAAGGGAGGAATAGATAAAGACGCGAGAGGCAAAGCGAGAAGGAAGAAGAAGGACGAGAATGAGTTCGCGACCGAGCAGGCAGCTAGCAAGCGAGAGGAAGTGCACCCACACTCGACTACAAACGACACTAGGAAACTAACGATGAAGGTAAAGCGGAGAACGAGGCAAAAGAAAGAAGATATGCAGTATGCAGGAGAAGACTGAACAGAAGAAGAAGCACAGCAGAAAAGATAATGCCCAGAGAATATAAGAATGAAGACCCACACCCGCGCAAAGCCAGACGGTCTGGCATTCAACGAACTGCTCGACCCTAAGAGCACGGCGCCTACCAGACCACGCCCCATCTTCTCCACTTGAGACCCGCATATGCTGACGAAAGCAACAACTGCGCGAGAAGCGATGACATTATTAAAGAATTGACGAGGGATCGAGCAACGAAAGCAACGAGAGGACAGGAACGACTAAAAGGGCAACAGTATAGACGAAGTAGGAAACTGAGGCTCACGGAGCGTCAAAGGGAGACAAGTGAAAAGGGAAGAACAACACACTTGTAAAACTTAATACAGAAAAAGAAAAGGAGAGGCGGAAGTGACAAAAAAACAGGAGCAAAGGCACAGGAGGAGGAGAAACATAAAGAAGCTCTGCAGAAGACGCGAAGAGCGGACAAATTACTAACAAGCAAGGAAAGAGCAAAAAAGGCAGAAGGCTAGTGCCCAGACGAATAATGAAAAGGGAGAACAGGGCAACATCCTCACTGTAAAAACGCGAACTGATGACACCCAGACCAGGTCTACGGGAAATAGACAAGAAAAACGCGAGAGAAAAGCAAGACTGGAAGCGGCCTCAAAGAATGACAGCAGAATAAACAAAAAACAAAAACACTAAATCATTGAAAAGCAATCACGAGCAAAGAACCGAGAAGGCGGAAGAGTGAGGCCAAAATAAAGGCGCCCTTTTAAAAAGCCACGAGCAGTGAAGGAGGAGGCAAAAAGGAGCGCCAGGAATGAAGACGAAGAAAGGAGGAAGCACCGAAAGTGCGACACCAATGTTAGCCGGCAGAGAGCCCGGAGAAGCCTCCCAGCAGGCAGAAGGAGTAAAGAAGAGGACGAAAAGAAGGGAGAGGCAAGAAGCCCAAGAACTACTCATACTACATGACTTATAGACACTGACCAAGTTAGGACCAAACATCGACAGCGAACCCAAGACATAATGAGAAATAGCCAACAGAAAGATATGAAAAAAATGACGGCTTTTAGAGAGTTTAATACGAGACACTACATGCCCAAGAGGCGCACGGGCCGAGGAGGAGGGAAACAAAAACAACACTCTACGGGCGTTAAAGCAGTTTTAACACCAAAAAAACGAAGAATGAATGAAAAAGGGAGAAGAGAGGCCAGAGAAGAGGAGCTGACACCCCGACAAAAAAGAAAAGACAAAAGGTGAAGAAGACGATACTACGCCAGGTCAGAAACTGGCCTTGACAGTGAGAGATTAATACGAGGGAGAAAAAAAATGCGAAAACCAGACGAAAGTTAAAAAAGAGGACACAAAGCAAAGACAAAAGCAGAGAACCAGCACCATGCAAATGCAGCAGGCGAAAAAACCCAAAAAAGGAGGGCGAGACAAACAGAAAAGCGCATTTAGAAGCGAGAAGAGAAGAGAGAGAGCCGACGCTAGCGACAAAAAACAAAGAAACACGACAAAGACATGCCCACAGCACTGCCCAGAGAGATAGAAAGACGCGCACAGAAAGTTGACACAAAGCCGCAAGGCGTAAACGTTGCTACGAACGTACCCCGGCCGTGGGAGCCACGTGAAAACACACAAATGGCGGCACCGCCGTCGACGCTGCCTCCTTCTCTCGGTTCCATGCGGAGTAAGAGGAGAGAGAGAGCAAATGTGGGCGTAGGCGAGAGCAGAGAGAGAGCAGAGAGTTTCGAGGCCCGCAGGAGAGAGTTAAGAGCGCAAATGTCGGACGTCCGTATTCAACAACCGTGGGTTCCAGAGCAGAGCACGAGACGAATGGAAATGTGGGCATTTAGCTGACGAGCACGAGAGGAGGGCAGACAATGTGGCCGTCGTGGCCTGAGAGAGAGAGCAGAGGAAATGTCGGGCGTATGGCGAGACAGCAGAAGAGAGGAAATTCGGCGCATGCGAGAGAGACGAGCGAGAGGGAATAGAGGAGGACACATGTAGGGAGCGAGAGGGAAGGAAGATGTGAGGATGTGAGGCCAGGAGAAACAGCATGAGAAGACAGGAACAAGACACGCAACAGCACAGAGCACAGAGTACAAAGAAACAGCAGACAGCAGTAGAGAAAATGTGACAAAGGAAATATGTAAAGAAAATGAACAAGAGCAGCGAAACGAACCAGCAAATTAAGCCCAGGAATTATATTGGTCTTAAAAAGGGATTCAGTGAATTTAGTGCAATGCGACGCAGTATACCCAAGCTAGTTAAAAAAAGTTTTTTCATAAAGAAGCAAGAATGCTGAAGCTTTAACAGCCCTACCTTTTACACTTTGTGCAAGCTTTTATTCTTCACGTGGCGCGCCATTAGCGCGACAAAGACCAAGCGTATCATAAGAAATTGTATTTACCATATATGCTATATCTATATCTATTCATATCTTTCTTCTTTTTATCGTCTATACTGCTCTACTATCCTATTTTATCTATCTATTTACGATTACTCTATCTACATCTATACTGTCTTGCGTGTCGTGCTGCTATCTACGTTCTACCTTTATCTACTCATTATCTTATCTATCTCATACTTATCTATCCTAGATCATATCTATCTATACTATCCCTCGGTGAAATCTATCTATCTATCGTATCTAAGAATTCTCATCCTGAAATCTAACCTCTATCTATCTTAAGGTATAATGTGAGCTGAATGATTCGTGCGTCGATGTGATAAATGGTGTGATGCCCGTGCAGATGTTGTGAGATGCGTTTAGCTGGTTAGGGAGTGCGTACAAGCCATAAATGAAATAGGACACACGACAGAGATACACACACTGATAACACAACACACCAACACTGAATTACCCACCAACCCTAGCCCCATTCTAGCACAGAGAACTACGGCGCAAACAGGCATACATTACACCAGTAATATCGCGCTCTGCACTTCTGGTCCCAGTATAGCATTAAAAATTAGCCTATTGTCGTATCTGCATGCTCCACCGGGCGGCCGACAATTGCGTTCCACCGGCGCGTTCCAGCTTACAAAATCTCTAATCTCCGATTCTCTAATCGCTAATCTCTAACAACAGAAAAATAAAGAGCGCGAACAGAGGATGAGAGAACGAACGAGAAAGAAAAAAGAAAAAAAAACGAATAAAAAAACTAGCAAAGAGAAAGAAAGAGACAGTAAAAAATAATCAATACAACAATATAAAAATATCGCAATTGCTGCAGTGCTCCCAAAATCCAAAAAGGCCACCATGACCATTAAACACCTCATGACAGAGTCCTTTAACTTCGTTCTATCGCCAGCGCCGTGGGTTGTCGGGGCCACGGAGCAGCGCCGAGCGTCCAGCCGCGACCACGGTACTATCAATTGCGCTATTGGGGACGACGTAAAGGCGGATGGGCACATCCAGCAAGAGCCACGAAGGTGAAAATGGGAGGATGTGTATGTGTGTTTGTGTGCACTGTGTCGGCTGATGTGAGTGCGTGTTATGGTAGTTTGAGTGATGTTGTAGTGTCGATGTGATGGAGTACGGAAGGATCAGAGTAGTAAGAAATAGTACAGATGAGAGATATAAGAGTAATGTATGGAAGTGTTGT
>NW_020870811.1:425217-427717 GCF_003789085.1 Penaeus vannamei
AGAGAGAGAGAGAGAGAGAGAGAGAGAGAAAGAGAAAGAGAAAGAAAGAAAGACAGAGAGAGAGACACAGACAGACAGACAGAGAAAGAGAAAGGTTTAGGGGGAACGACGGAATAAGATAGAAAGAGAAAGAGAGATGAAACATAGATAGATAGATGGAAAAGAAACAGAGAGAGGGCTGAACCATAAACAGACAGAAAAGGAGAGAGAGAGAAATACAAAAAAAAAAAATGGAAGACTCCAGAGATTTAATCCTCTCAGAACCGATGACAGATATACCCATGCCATATTTCTACGCTCGGTGACATATTCTGGTTATAGGCACCGACCGTCCCGTTTCTGCAAATCCAATTAAGTGACAAAAAATAGAAAGTAGCGAGAATACGTATTCGATTCCAGAAATCCTTTTTAAAATGTTGAGGTGCGATTTGAGGTTAGGGATGATGGCAAACATAGCAGATGAGACGGCGGTTGCTGCGGCCGGTGCAGGAATGACTCTCTTACACCCCTCCTCCCTCGTTCCCCCTCCTTCCCTTCCTCTCCTCCTCCCCTCCTCCCTCCCCCCTCCTCCTCCTCGCTCCTCCTCCTCCCTCCTCCTCCTCCCCCTCCTCCTCCCTCGCTTCCCCTTCTCCTCCCCTCCTCCCTCCTCCCCTCCTCTCCTCGCTCCCTCCTCCTCTCCTCCCCCTCCTCCTCCCCTCCTCCTCCCTCCTCCCCCTCCTCCTCGCTCCTCCTCCTCCTCCTCGCTCCTCCTCCTCCCTCCTCCCTCCTCCTCCCTCCCTCCTCTCCCTCCCTCCTCCTCCCCCTCGCTCCCCCTCCTCCCCTCCTATCCTCCTCCCTCCTCCTCCTCCCTCCTCTCCTCTCCTCCTCCCTCCTCCTCCTCTCTCTCTCTCCTCCTCCTTCCTCCTCCTCCCTCGCTCCCCTCCTCCCTCCTCCTCCTCCCTCCTCCTCCTCGCTCCCCCTCCTCCCCCTCCTCTCCTCCTCCCCTCCTCCTCCCTCCTCCCCTCCTCTCCTCTCCCCTCCTCCTCCCTCGTTCCCCTCCTCTTTCTCCTCCCCTCCTCCTTCCCTCCTCCTCCCTCGCTCCCTCCTCCTCCTATCCTCCTCTCCTTCGCTCCCTCCTCCTCGTTCCCCTCCTCTTTCTCCTCCCTCCTCCTTCCCTCCCCTCACGCCACCCATTCATCCGCATGGAACTGGGAGAGGGAAAAGGATGGATCGATAAGAGTAAAAGAGGAAAAAAAAGAGAGAGAGAGAGAGAAAGAGTGTGTGTGTGTGTGTGTGTGTGTGTGTGTGTGTGTGTGTGTGTGTGTGTGTGTGTGTGTGTGTGTGTGTGTGTGTGTGTGTGTGTGTATGTATATACATATATATGTAGAAAAGGTATGAATGAGACTGGATATCTTCACAATACAAGAGATGTATTTGACCGGTTTCGATTACGTCTTCATCAGTATTTCTGATGAAGACGTAATCGAAACCGGTCAAATACATCTCCTGTATTGTGAAGATATCCAGTCTCATTCATACCTTTTCTACATTTGTTAACATGGATACGTTTCATACATATATAATATATATATATATATGTGTGTGTGTGTGTGTGTGTGTGTGTGTGTGTGTACATATATATATATATATATATATGTGTGTGTGTGTGTGTGTGTGTGTGTGTGTGTGTGTGTGTGTGTGTGTGTGTGTACATATATATGTGTGTGGTATGTATGCATATATATATATATATATATATATATATATATATATATATATATATATATATATATATATATATATATATATATATATATATATATATATATATATATATATATATATGTCGAAATCATAATTCATTTAACATTTTTAAAATGGTGCGGTTCTCATTTTAAATATGTATGTACGTCACTGAAACATTTGTTTCTATATATTACATAGTTAAAGGCATATTAATATAGCTAAAGTTGGTGCTCTAATAAATAGAGGAAATTATAATAATCATCTATAAATGGCTTGTTTGTTTAAACGTTAATTCATTTGGGAGACAGCAATAACTACACTATTTCAATTTCTCTTTTAGACTGATATTATAGATTGTGATGCTTGATAAGTGGATTAATGTAATTATTGGTCCCTTTGTATTGAACTGTGATAATTTAGACGAGTCCTTGCTCTCCTGCACAGAGAGAGAGAGAGGGAGTGGTAGAGAGTGCAGTGAGAACAACACGCCATAATGCTTTGTTGCTAGGGAAAAATAATTAGTTACTCATTTCGTTATTCTATTGGTCCATGGATACAGTAATGGAAGCAGTCATAGGTGACAGTTCCGATGCTATCAGTGAATAGATTGAGATTGTGATTATCCATGAAAGTGAAGGGTAAGAGAGGGAAATTATGAGGATTAAAAGGAAAGGGAACGATTAATTTATATCCAAGTAAAATCATGGAAAGGTAATAGCAGTGTGGGTGTGAGTGTCTCAATTACGTCTCATGAATATTTTAATTTTGTTTATGT
>NW_020870811.1:437717-440217 GCF_003789085.1 Penaeus vannamei
TTGAGAGAGCCGACATTCCCCAAGGAGGCTGCGGAATGCGCCTGGCGTTCCTTCGGGGTAATCCTTCGTATCCCCGTTGCGTCTTCGTCTTTTGATGAGGGGAGGGGAAGGGAGAGGAGGGAGGGGGGAAGGGAGGAGGAGGGGGAAGGGGAAGGGGAAGGGGAGGGAGGGAGGGGGAGGAGGAGGGAGGAGGGAGGGGGGAGGGAGGAGAGGGAGGGAGGGAGGAGGAGGGAGGAGGGGAGGGGGGGGAAGGGAGGGAGGGAGGGGGAGGGGGAAGGGAGGAGAGGGAGGGAGGGAGGGGAGGGGGAAGGGAGGGAGGGAGGGAGGAGGGAAGGAGGGAGGGAGGGGAAGGGAGAGAGGGAGGAGGGAGGGGGAAGGGGTGATACTTTGTCAATATTCGGTTTATAAGTTTGTTTCTTTGTTTGCTTAGGGGGGAGGGGAGGGAACGGGAAGGGAAGGGGAGGGGGGAAGGGATACTTCGCCAATATTCGGTTTATAAGGTTGTTTCTTTGTTTGTTTGTTTTTTCTTTCTTTTTGTGGAGTTATTTTCTAAATTTATAAGGTTGTTTGTTTGTCTTTTCTTTCTTTTTGTTTTGTTTTTATGAGATGTGGAGTTATTTTCGAAAAATGGGTATTTGGAGAAAGAAAAAAAACACTACCTGAATGCGGGATTTGGAATGTGGAACCAGATCTTGTGTTCGAATATATTTTCTTGTGGTATTTTAGCGCTTCGTGTTTTCTTTATTCTTTCGAAATGCAGTCGAGTTTTGAAGAAAAAAAAAAAAAAAAAAAAAAAAAAAAAAAAAAAAAAAAAAAAAGTTAAATAGACAAACGTGATAACTGTGAGTATTGGCTTTCGTTTACTGGATATAAAGCGAAATAGTGTATTAAAAGCTCTATTTTTTGTTTATTTATTTATTTATTTATTTTTATTTATTATTTCTATTTATTTTTCTCTTACTTTGGGGATATGACTTTAGGACCCTTGTAATAAATCAATTGATACAGCTTAATAAGTTCTTAATGCATGAATAATTAGTCAAATAAGATAGATGAAGCAATGCATCACCAGTCAACAAGTACCCAGTGCAATCACATATATTTGCATATAATCACATATATTTGCATATTAATCACATATATTTGCATATTAATATATATTGCATATTAATCACATATATTTGCATATTAATCACATACATTTGCATATTAATCATATATATTTGCATATTAATCACATATATTTGCATATTAATCACATATATTTGCATATTAATCACATATATTTGCATATTAATCACATATATTTGCATATTTTCACTCAGATTTTTGGGATCATGAGACAGGAATGTAAATCATACATTTGATAGAGTACCTGACAAAAAAAAAATGTAATTATTGGCTCACCATACAATCTGTCTCAATTTCATGTCAATATGGAAATTCAATAGGATTAAAATCTCTGGGGAAAAAATGGAGGAGAAGGAGAAGAAAGAAAAAAAAAATACTTTGCTATCTGTTGTATATAAGAATGACTCAAAAATTCAACTTAAATGAGATGATCAGACGCTGAAAAAATACACGTGGTCATGCATTCACAAATCTTGAGGAAGGTATATATATATATATATATATATATATATATATATATATATAATATTATATATATATATATATATATATATATATACTACCTATATATGTTTTTCTCACGATAAAAAGCGTAAATTAAGATACACTCTTCAACCCAAAATAAAAATCATATTTATATAATTATCTAAAAGAAAAAAAAAATGAACCACCTCCGTGTTTTTTTTTTTTTCTAGATTATCATATCATAAAAGTTATTTATATTTGGATAAAGAACGTATTCTAGATGAACATTAGAACACAATATTTAGGAGACGACAAACATCTCCTTCTATGGCTGTAGCTCAATAGGATGAACATAAGGATTTAGAGGCTTAGGATTTAGGATTATTCGCAGCATTACCCCCCCCCCCATCGAGGATGATAGGCATGAGGGTGTAAGGGAGAGAATCTTATAAGAATGAGGGCGATGAGGATGACCTCATTAACACGGTGTGAGTGGTGATCATTTTCGTAATGGAGATATATGGAAAAAGTATGTGTATGTGTGTTTGTTTGTTTGTTTGTTTGTTTGTGTGTTTGTTTGTGTGTGTGTGTGTGTGTGTTTGTTTGTGTGTGTGTGTGTGTGTGTGTGTGTGTGTGTGTGTGTGTGTGTGTGTGTGTGTGTGTTGTGTGTGTGTGTGTGGTGTGTGTGTGTATGTGTGTGTGTAAGAATATTACAGCCACTTCTAGAATATATAACGTGTGAGTGTGTGTGTGTGTGTGTGTGTGTGTATGTTTGTGTGTGTGTGTGTGTGTGTGTGTGTGTGTGTGTGTGTGTGTGTGTGTGTAAGAATATTACAGCCACTTCTAGAATAAATGTGTGAGTGTGTGTGTGTGTGTGTGTGTCTGTGTGTGTTGTGTGTGTGTG
>NW_020870811.1:447717-455217 GCF_003789085.1 Penaeus vannamei
TATTTATTATTCATTTATATATAGTTTATTGTTAGTAATATTTATATTATGATAGTAGTATATACTATATATATATATATGTATATATATATGTATATAATATATATTCATGAGTATAGCGACGAGATTATGATGTGTATGAGTAGTGAGTAGGTAGGGGGTATGTATATTGATAGGTAGTATGTATATAGGTATATTAGTAATTTGATGTTTATTGTATTGTGATTTAGTTCATGGTTGGTGGTATAGGGTAGTAGTGGTATATATATATATATATACATATATATAGGGATAGGGTAGTGAGTAATATATATATATTGCTGATTAGTTATATAATGATGATATATATATACTGTGTGTGTGGTGTGTGTGTGTGTGTGTGTGTTGTGGTGTGTAGTGTGTGTGTAGTGTGTGTGTGTGTTGTGTGTGTGTGTGTGTGTGTGTGTTGGTGTGTGTGTGTGCTGTGTATGTGTGTGTATGTGGTGTGTCGTATGTGTATGTGTATGTGTGTGTGGTGTGGTGTGTGTGTGTGTGTGTGTGTGTGTGTGTGTGTTGTGTGTGTGTGTTGTGTGTGTGTGGGTGTGTGGGTGTGTGTGTGTGTGTGTGGTGTGTACATCCCTGAAAAAAAAAAAGTATTACACTGAAAATCAAAAGGTACCATGTCATTCACAAAATTAAAATCCGACAAACCTTTTCGAAAAGAGGGAATCCTATATCCGTGCTGTAGCATATCCAATTGCATCTCGTAATTCAATATACAGCCACTTTAATTTCGTCTGTACCAACGTTTTAAAACATACACGAGTACTACGAACACGTGTATCAAGTTTCTCTTTTGATTAGTTAATACTAGTTGGCAAGTATGGCGGCGTGAGATTGCAGACGCTAGATGGCTCTAGTGGGCATGTTCACCGGCATTTCGTCTGCAGGGATCGCTTAATGAATGTGGTTGCTTATACTACTGATTCTTCGGTTTCCTCTCGTTCGTAGTATCAAGTATTTTTTGTTTGGGTAGGTTGTTATGCGTCTATTTAATGAATGCTATGTGTTTACGATGTGCACACAGGAACTTACACATAGTCATATACTTGCCTACATACACACATGCAGATAGATAATTCTTCATTCTAGAGTACTTCCGATTGTATTTCGTTAGATAAAAAGTAGTAAGCTCTACGAAAATAACATTTTACTCACTCAGAAACGTACTCTTATCTAAGCCATAAAAGGGCATTTACGAGCTAAATCTTCCCAATTCCTCGCAAATGTGCCTTCAAATCCCTCTGCGGCTTTTAAAAGAGATTTCGGTAATAGTTCGATTGGTGAATGCAAATGAGGTAATTGGCCTCTCACTCACCACGAAGGTTTATTGTTCATTTTTTTAAGCTTTCTTTCTCTGTTCTTTTTTTTTTCTTCTTCTTCTTTTCTTACAAGCTGCTTTTGTAATATGAAGTGTATTTCCGCTAGAGTAAGGTCTTCTGTAGATCTCGTCTTTCTAAAATTGAATTTGCACTTTTAAGAATTGGCTCGACATTTCTCCTTCTTTTTTATGAGGATATGAACTCTCCAAAAGTACAAAATATCTTTGAATGAACGAAAGGTAAAAGTCAAGTAACGATTAGTCAATTTAGTTTGATTCCTAGATTTTCGGGTTTATCAGTAGGTCAGTCTAATTAATAAAGAATATCATTTTATATCATTCCTTAAAAAATATATTCATATAGGTGTACCGAAAAGCACCCAAGCGCTTTTGTTGGTAATAGAGAATGTATATCACAAATTTTTGTATAGTTTATTGTGAAGTTTGACTGGAGTGCTGAAGATGTGTTTTGCTATCCCTGTTGTTATTTGTAGTACATTAAAGAAGCAAAAGGCTTACTGAAGCGAAAAAAGATACGATATATATATTATATATTTATATATTTCTTTTTTTTATTTGGGGGGGGGGTCGTAACTTGGAGGACGTCACAACTAGTTCAGGAAACTTGTTCAGTATATTAGATCTTCATACTAGCATGTCAAGTGATTATGAAGAGCTAAAAAGTTAAGGGCAATATTCTGAGCACTTATCCACACTGACGTTAGTAATTACAATGCTGGTGTCAAAAGCATTCCACATCCTCAGGCCTGTTGTTGCGACGCTGCAATATAGCCAAAGTTATAAAACACAGCTGTTGACATTTAGATGTTGATCTCACTGTAACTTCACTCATTTCTCGTCATCTGTTGGACGGAGACTTGGAAAGAAGAAGAAGAAGAAAAAAACGTTGAATTGAATGTCATGAATATTAAACAATCGAAGTTCGACCTAAAGAGTTTCTCAACTTTCGAACAAAAGAGTATTCTGGATTCCTCTTCAAACCAAATTGTTTATTCTTTTCTTCTTATATATAAATGTGGTAGAATATATATATACTTCAGGCGGTGTACTTTTAAGATATTGCTTTTCTAAAAGTTTACCGACAGGCAGGGACCCAGACAGTCTGCAAACTCGGGGAAATAAATATTGCACTGTCGTTTTGCAGAGACCCACGCATTGTATTTCTACGAATTCATTGACAAGAGGATATTTTTTAAAAATCACACCTATAGACATACGTACATGTACTAACACACATTTAGCCATATATATATAGATAATTATGATGTATAGTGTGTTATATATCCTGGAACACACGCGCGTATACAGACGCGTGTGTGGACTTCATAATCTTTATAATCTTTTGACACGTTTTGGCCAATAACAACTTTTTATCACTGTACTACGAAAACTTTTATAGCCTTGCCGCAAGTTCACCAATAAATATTATTGTCAGCCACAAAAGGCTTATCGCATGAAACTGCCATACACACAAGTATGAAAAAGCAATATTACTTTCTCGGAAGTTGTGCGTGAGAGAGAAAGAGCGAGAAAGGGGTGGGATGGGGGGGGGGGGGAGGATGAGTGTATACGAGAGAATGGAAAAGGAAAAGTGAGAAAGAGACAAACCAAAAACAGACTTAAAAGGGGAGAAAGGCATAGATAGAGAGAGAAAAAAACACAACATAAAAAGATAGAGAGAGAAATATAGATATAGATAGATAAATAAAGTGATAGATACAGAGAGAGTGAGAAAGAAAGAGACACATATAGACAGATAAACGGACGGGTCGACAGAGACAGAGATACATAGATGAATAGACATATAGATAGATAGCTAGAGAAACAGATTGATTGAAAAGAGAGAGAGGGAGAGAACGTAAAAGGAAGAGAGAAAGAGAGAGAGAACGGGACAAGAAGAAAGAGAGAACGAGAAAAGAAGCAGAAAGAGAACGAAAAAGGAAAAGAGAGAAAGATATCGAAAAAAAAGAGAAGGGAGAGAGAGATAAAAAAAAAATCGGGGAAGAGAAAGAGAAAAACGGACAAACGCAGAGAAACAACCCCCCCCCCCCCCGCCCATGAAAAAAGAAAAAAAAAACATAAATGACAGAGAAACACCCTTTCTCCCCCCCCACCCACCCCACCCCCACCCCACCCCAAAAAAAAAAAAAAAAAACACAACCTACACCTTGTCAACCACGGCTGGGAGGCGGTGTGGGAGGGGGCGGTGGGGGGAGGGGCAGAGAGAGAGAGAGAGAGAGAGAGAGAGAGAGAGAGAGAGAGAGAGAGAGAGGAGAGAGAGAGAGAGAGAGAGAGAGAGAGTGAGAGAGAGAGAGAGAGAGAGAGAGAGAGAGAGAGAGAGAGAGAGAGAGAGAGAGAGAGAGAGGAGAGAGAGAGGAGGAGAGAGAGAGAGAGAGAGAGAGAGAGAGAGAGAAAGAGAGGAGTGAGAGAAAGAAAGGAGTGAGTGAGAGAGAGAGAGAGGAGAGAGAGTGAGAGAAAGATAGAGAGAGAGAGAGAGAACTTGCCGATCTTTTGCATAATTCAACTTGCATACACCAACCGCTGCAAAAGTGCTCCTTAGGATCGAGAGAGCGATGCCAGGCTCTTTAACCCGTTTATGCCCCGCTTTTATTGCCGCTTTTCCTGTCTTTCTTTCTTTTTTTTAATCGTTTCTTGTCCTTATTCTGCTTTTTGTTGTCATTTTCCCTTTTGATTTTTTTCTTTGTACTGTTTTTTTTTATCGTTTCTTTTTTCTGATTCTGTTTTTTTTATTGTATCTTTCTTTAACTCTGGTTTTATTGTCTCTTTCCTTAATTCTTCTCTTTATCGTCTACTTCCCTAACTCTGCTTTTATTGTCTCTTTCCCTAATTCTTCTCTTTATCGTCTCTTTCCCTAATTCTTCTCTTTATCGCTTCTTCCCCTAACTCTGCTTTTATCGACTCTTTCCCTAACTCTGCTTCTATAGTCATTTTTTAACTTTGCTTTTATCTCCTCTTTCCCTAATTCTTCTCTTTATCATCACTTTCCCTACCTCTGCTTTTATCGCCTCATTCCTTATCTCTTCTTCTTGAATATTTGTATCTATGTTATCCACCTTTTCTCCTCTCTTGTGATGGGAAAGATTAATGAAGGACAAATGCGATTATGAAGATTGTTTAATTGTTGGTAAGATTTGATTTCTTGTTCATCATCGTCATCACCATCATTATCATCACCGTCACCTTGACATCATCAAAACAGTCATCATTATCATCGTATTCATCACCATCATCATCATAATCATCATCATTATATTCATCATCATAATCACTATCATCATAATCATCATCATAATCACTATCATCATAATCATCATCATAATCACTATCATCATAATCATCATCATAGTATTCATCATCATATCACATCATCATAATCATCATAGTATCATCATCATCATATCATCATAATCATCAATCATCATCATCATCATCGTATTCATCCTCATAATCACCATCATCACATAATCGTCAATTCTCACCATAATTATCATCGCCATTATTACCATCATCACTATCATCATCAACATCCACTTCATTTTTCCTTCGTCCTTTTCCTTCTCTTGTTCTTGTTCTTGTATTTCATTTTATTATTTTTCTTCTTGTTCTTGCTCTTCGTATTTTTCTTATTTTTCTTCTCCTTCTCCTTCATCGTCTTTTTTGTCTTTTTCTTCTTCTGCTTCTTATCCTTATCCTTGCACTTCAACCTTTATACTTCTTCGTTTTCTTTTTCTTCTTCTTCTTCTTCTCCTTCTTCCTCATCCTCATTTTTCTTACTTCTGGTTCTGCCTTTTCTTCTTTTGGTTCTGCTTCTCTTTCTTTCCCATGCCCTTTTTATCCTTCTTCCGTTTCTTCTTCTTCCTCTCCTTATCCTTATCCTTTGCCTTCGCTTTCTCCTTGTTTTTTTTTTTTTTTTATTTTCCTCCATTTATCCAGAAAAAAGCTGACCGACTTCGCGAATTTTATGCTCTTGGCGAAATGCCCACCGCGAATTTAAAAGACGGACACATCTTTGTATAGAATCTTCATTCACTCTCTCTCTCTCTCTCTCTCTCCTCTCTCTCTCTCTCTCCTCTACTCTCTCCCTCTCTCTCCTCTCTCCCTCTCTCTCTCCTCTCTCTCTCTCTCCTCTCCCTCTCCCCTCCCTCTCTCTCTTCCTCTCTCCTCTCCTCTCTCTCTCCCTCTCCCTCTCCTCTCCCTCTCTCTTCTCTCTTTCTCTCTCTCCTCCTCTCTCTCTCTCACTCCCTCCTCTCTCTCTCTCTCTCTCTCTCTCTCTCTCTCTCTCTCTCTCTCTCTCTCTCTCTCTCTCTTCTCTCTTCTCTCAGTCTCTCTCTCTCTCTCTCCTCTCGATCCTCTCTCTCTCTCCTCCTCTCTCTCTCTCTCACTCCTCTCTCTCTCTCTCCTCTCCTCTCTTTCTCTCTCTCACTCCTCTCTCTCTCACTCTGTCCTCTCTCTCTCTCCTCTCTCTCTCTCCTCTCTCAGAGGGGGATAGATAAAGAGAGAGGGAGAGAGAGAGAGAGAGAGAGAGAGAGAGAGAGAGAGAGAGAGAGAGAGAGAGAGAGAGAGAGGAGAGAGAGAGAGAGAGAGAGAGAGAAAGACAGAGGAGAGAAAAAAAAAGAGAAAAAGTGAGAGACAGACAGAAAGTGTATAAGTTTCTGTATGTCTGTAAGCGAGAATGAAAGACAGACAGACAGACAGACAGAGGAGAACAAGCATTCTATCCACACACACATAAAAACGTATCTAAATGCAATATAATGCAACCCTTACTGCTCGTGGGTTTTCTCGAGCTTGCTGTTAACCGTTGCAAGTGCAGAGGGCAGGTGAGGCGCAATGCAGGAGGTTGATGTCCAAGGCACTCACTTGTTTTGTTCTCCTGGAAACAATGGTTGTGTCCTGCGCCGTCGGTTAGGCAAGATATCTCAGTCTGCACCTCTCGCGCTATTTTTACTGAGGTGCATAAACATTGCAAATACACGAACATATACACACATATTAGATGAACTAACAAATACACGCGTACAGAGAGAAGGAGAGAGGGGGGAGTGAGAGAGAGAGAGAGAGAGAGAGAGAGAGAGAGAGAGAGAGAGAGAGAGAGAGAGAGAGAGAGAGAGAGAGAGAGAGAGAGAGAGAGAGAGAAGAGAGAGGAGAGAGAGGGAGGGGGGAGAGTAAGAGAGAGAGAGGGGGGGGGATAAGTCTACTGCTCACTCTCTTACCCAGATCTGACAAAATCGCAAAACCCCAAGGAATATTCACTGCATCATTTCACTAGCTTCTCCCCTTACAAAATTTATTAGAACTTTACCAAGGTCTAACGAGGAAATAAATACCCTTTGATAACATTCAACCAAGTGGGCTGCATTGTTGGGTGACTAGCAACCAAATTGGCGCCCATGCTCTAAATTACTCATATAATGCCGTGCCAGCGTTAATTGGTGCTTTGTTCAGGTAAATCTTGATCTCACTGGTTAAGCTCATTGTTAGATCCAATGCGCTTTCATGTGCGTGCTGTGTGTGTTGTTGTTTTTTTTTAGATGCAGAGATTGGTTTGCATATGTTCGAGTGACTTTACTGCATATGTGTATGTATGTTGGGGAGGGAGAATATGAGCGTTGTGTGTGTGTGTGTGTGTGTGTGAGAGAGAGAGAGAGAGAGAGAGAGAGAGAGAGAGAGAGAGAGAGAGAGAGAGAGAGAGAGAGAGAGAGAGAGAGAGAGAGAGAGAGAGAGAGAGAGAGAGAGAGAACCCCACTATGTGTGTACGTGTTGATTCCAATATACGGCTATAGACCTATGTTACCTTCGCAAGCCCCAGCTATTCCCTGGCGCTAGATCCAGAAACGTCGCCTGGCTGTGCATCCCCATTCAGATACTGACAAAGTGCATTAACGTAAACAATGTGTCGGTAGCTCTTTGTTGATATGGTGTAACAGGAAGAGCCGAGAGCCGAGCGGAGGGCTACTCTTTGTCTGCCGTCAACAGATGGCGTTCCTGTAGACTAGCCCCATGTCGCTATTACGTAAATCTCATCTCGACTGTGATCAAAGGACGTCTCCGTTGCAGGCTTCTCCCGCGTTGCAACAAGAGCTGGAGTTGATTTCCTC
>NW_020870811.1:457717-460217 GCF_003789085.1 Penaeus vannamei
CCTTCTCTTCCTTCTCCTCTCTTTTTTCTTTTCTCTTTCTTCTATTTTCTTCTTTATTTCTTATTCTTCCCTTCCTTTCTCTTCTCTCCCCTTCTCTTCTCTTCTTTTCTCTTCACCTCTTCTCTTTTTTTCTTTTCTCTCCTCTTCTCTTCTCACTTCTCCCTCAAGTTCCAAGAGTTTCGACAGCAACAGATTTTTTCGTATCCTAAAAGTGCGTTAATCTCATTATTACGTTTTGAAATAGTTAGATATTTCATAGAACAAAAAATAATAGTTTGACGTTCAAGTTCCACATTTTTCAGTAATTTGAGCCTTAAAGTTCTTTGCTAGTAAAATTTTTCGATCTATTTTTCGTTCAAGTTTCACAATTTTTTTATGCAATTTGAGCCTTATTAAAGTTCTTTATCTAGTATGATTTTTGGACTTAGTTTTTTTTTCAGTTTCTTCAGTTGAACTTGAGAATCTCGTTCTGTGTTGGTGTATTTGTTCAGGCTTTGTTCAGATTATTTTTCGTTAAAGTTTTGCGTTTGTTTTGTATGCGATAGAGTTTTTTGTTAGATACTATTCTTAGATGTTCGTTTGTTTGTTTGTTTTCCTTTTTGTCAGTCTGAGTTTTTTATGCTTCCTCTTTCTCCCTCTCTCCCTTCTCCTCTCCCCTTCTCTCCTCTCTCCCTCTCCCCCTCTCTTCCTCTCTCCCTCATTCCTTCTCTCCCTCTCTCCCTCTCCCCTTCGTTCTCTTCTTCCCATCTCCCCCCTCCCCCTCCCCCCTCCCCCCCCCCCCTGCCCCCTGATTGTGGTAAAGGGGGCTCTCTGACAAAGACGTGAAATGATGAAATAATTAAATACTAATTCATAAAACTAGTAAAAAAAATCTGTACATGTTAAGATAATAAACCGAATGATAAAGTGAAATAATAAAAGAATTAAAATCATAAATAAAATATAGTAAAATGATATAACAATTTCTCAAAAAATAATAAAAAGACATCAAATACTCACACGATACCAAAAAAAATAAAAAATCTACCATCATTAAAAAATAATAATGTCAGAAAATGAGAACAATATCACTCCTTGGATAGCGTCCACGAATCGTCTTTTAAAACAATAAGATGATGAAGAATATCTTGAAAGAGTGATGAGTTTTTCCCCAAAAGGTTTACGAGGACATAAAATGATGTATTCGAGGGAAACCATGGTTGATAATAGCAATAAAGAGGATGATTATGGCAATAATTATGATGATTATGGTGATGATGAGGATGATTATGGTGATAATGAGGATGATTATGGTGATAATGAGGATGATTATGGTGATAATGATGGTGATTATGGTAATAATGAGGATAATAACAATAATGAGGATGATTATGGTAATAATGATAATAATGATGGTGATAACATTGATAAAGATGAAAATCATAATTATGATAATAAGAATATGAATAAGAATGATATTTGTCATACCACTAATTATAATCATAATAATGATAATGATAATGATAATAACAATGATAATGATAACAATGATAGTAATAATGATACGAATACCAATGATAATAATAATAGCAATAATAAGAATAACAATGATAATGACGATAATAACAATAACTAAAATGATAACAATATAAGGTAGTAATGATAATGATAACAATAACTATAATAATGATAATATTTTTATCAATAACAATAACAATAATAATGCTAACAATAACTATGATTATGATAACTATGATCATAATAATAAAAGTAATAGAAATGATGATAATAACAATAACAGTGTTAGAAAAATAATAAAAACGCATACTTTTTTCCTTAAGACCAAAAATCACAATCTCCTTTGACAACAGCTTGTTACATACCTTATAGGTAAAATCACTCAATGCTGTTTTTTTCCTTAGAAAATCGTTCTATTTTATGGAGTCTCTTTGGTTTCAATAATAAGATTTTTTTTTTTTTTTTTGGAAAATTGAAAAAGAAAAAAATGCGTCGGCGTTTGATTTAAGATAAATTTCGATGTAATATTGAAGATAGCTTTCCCATCCCCCTTTCATCCTCTCCTCCTCTCTCCCTCTTCTCTCTCTCCTCTTCCCTCCCCTCTTCCCCTTTCTCCCTCTCTCCCTCTCCCCCTCGCTCCCTCTTCCCTCACTCTCCCTTCCCCCTCTCTTCCCTCTATCCATCACCTTCTCTCTCTCTCACTCCTTCACTCCTCCTCTTCTCTCACTCTCCCCCTCTTCCCCTCTCCTCCTCTCTCCCTTTCCTACTCTCTCCCTTTCTCCCCCCTCCATCATTCCCTCTCCCCCTCTCTCTCTCCCCTCTCTCACTCTCCCCTCTCCTCTCTCTCCCTCTCCCCCTCAATCCCTCTACCCCCTCTCTCCCACTCTCCCCTTTTCCCTCTCTCTCCCCTCTTCTCCCCCTCTCTCTCCTTTCCCCTCTCTCTCCCTTTCTCCCTCTCCCCCTCTCTCCTACTCTTCCCCTTTCTCCCTCTCTCTCCCCCTCT
>NW_020870811.1:475217-480431 GCF_003789085.1 Penaeus vannamei
GAGAAAATATACTTCAGACAACATATCCTATTCACAAAGAAAACATACTAAAAGAACGAAAATAGGAGAGAGAGAAAATAAAAGAAAGGAAAAAAGGGAGAGAGAAAATAGATAAAAAAGAAAAAAAGGAGAGAGGATAGGAGAAAATACTTCAGAACAATCCTATTCACAAAGAAAAATACTAAAAGAACGAAAATGGGGAGAGAGAATATAAAAAGAAAGGGAAAAAGGGAGAGAGAGAAAATAAAAAAAAAAAAAGGAGAGAGGATAGGAGAAAATATACTTCAGACAACATATCCTATTCACAAAGAAAACATACTAAAAGAACGAAAATAGGAGAGAGAAAATGGGAAAAAGAGAGAGAAGAATAAAAAGAAAGGAAAAAAGGGGGAGAGAGAGAAAATAGATAAAAAAAGAAAAAAAGGAGAGAGAGGATAGGAGAAAATACACTCAAGCAACACATCCTACTCACAAAGAAAACATACTAAAAAGAACGAAAATAGGAGAGAGAGAAAATAAAAAGAAAGGAAAAAAGGGAGAGAGAGAATATAAAAAAGAAAGGAAAAAAGGGAGAGAGAAAAATAGATTAAAAAAAAAAAAAAAGGAGAGAGGATAGGAGAAAATATACTTCAGACAACACATCCTACTCACAAAGAAAACATACTAAATAACGAAAATAGGAAAGAGAGAAAATAGAAAGAAAAAAAAGGAAAAAGAAAAGAAAATAGATTAAAAAAAGGAGAGAGGATAGGAGAAAAAATACTCAGACAACATATCCTATTCACAAAGACTAAAGAACGAAAATAGGAGAGAGCAAAAAAGAAAAAAGGGGAGAGAGAAAATAGATAAAAAAAAGAAAAAAAAGGAGAGAGAGAGGGAGAAAATATACTCAAGCAACATATCCTACTCACAAAGAAAAAGGGGAGAGAGAGAAAATATTTAAAAAAAAAGAAAAAAGGAGAGAGAGGATAGGAGAAAAATACTCAAGCAACTATCCTACTCACAAAGAAAAAGGGAGAGAGAGAGAAAATAGATAAAAAAGAAAAAAAAAGAAGAGAGAGAGGATAGGAGAAAAAATACTTCAGACAACATATCCTACTCACAGGAGAGAGAAAATAGAAAGAAAGAAAAAAAAGGAGAGAGAGAGAAAATAGATAAAAAAAAAAAAAAAAAAAGGAGAGAGGATAGGAGAAAAAATACTTCAGACAACATATCCTATTCACAGAGAGAGAGAGAGAAAATAGAAAGAAAGGAAAAAAAGGGAGAGAGAGAAAATAGATTTTAAAAAAAGAAAAAAAAAGGGAGAGAGGATAGGAGAAAATATACTCAAGCAACATACCCCATTCAAATTCGGCGGGTGTGCGCTGACCATCGCCACCGGCCCCAAAGAGTGAGTCGGGAAAACAAATCTTTTCAAGTATTCCTCGAGCGTGGCAGTGAAAGATGGATACTGTTACTGATGGACACTGTGGGGGTGGGGGGGAGTGGGGGATTGCGAGTAGGTGGGGGTGGTGGGTGGGGTTGCGAGGGGGGTGGGGTGGGGGATTGCGAGTAGCTGGGGGTGGTGGGGGGGGATAGAGAGTATCTAGAGGGGGGGGGAGTGGGGGGTTATGGGTAGCTGGGGGGTGGGGGGGGGATAGAGAGTAGCGAAGGAGGAGGTTGAGAGTAGGTGGGGGGGATTGCGAGTAGCTGGGGGGGGTGGCGGGGATTGTGAGTATCTGAAGGGGGGGAGGATTGAGAGTATCTGGAGGTGGTGGGTAGGGGGTGGAGTAGCTGGAGGGGGGGGGGTGAGAGTAACTGGGGGTGGAGGGTTGGAGGGGGGGATTCGAGTAGCTGAAAGTGGGGGGGGTGAGAGTAGCTGGATGGGGGGGGGGGATCGAGAGGAGTTTGGGGTGGGTGGCAAAAATAAGCCTATTATTTGTTTCTATCCAACGTGACAGCCGCAGGGTAGAATATCTTCAAATACTTTTTTCTTTTTTATTCATCTACTTATTTATCTTTTTTTCAAGAAAGAAAAAGATAATGGATTTATGTTACATAGGAATTCGGTGGAATAAGGTTGTGTAAGTTTATGTGGAGTTTATGTGAATGCGAAGAGATTTTATTATAACTGTTGCAATTATTTTTAATGTTATATTTTTATATATTATTTTTTTTCTTTTTTTGCGTTTCATTTTATTTGACGTAAATACACACGCATAACACACACACACACAACACACACACACACAAACAGACACTATATATATATATATATATATATATATATATATATATATATATATATATAAACACAGCCAAAACAACACTATGTACATACAAACACATGCTACATATATATATATATATATAACAATCTACACACATTCGCATACGATAACAAACTTAGATAGTGAAATGCATTTTACTTACACACATATACACATCATCATCATTCATCATTAACTTTCGCTATCACTATTATCATTACCATCATCTTCACTGTTAGCATTATAACCACCATTATCATCCTCAAAATCTCCATCATCATTATCATCGTCATCATCATCATCATCACATTTTCATCATCACATTATCATCATCGCAAAACACCATTATCCCTATTAATATCACCATTACCATCACTACCACCAGCACCATCATCATCCTCACAATCAATTCACATCATCTCACCACCACCATCATCACCATCATCACCATCACTATAAACGCCCTTTTACCGCACTTAGCAGGAGCTTGCTTGTTCCCCCTGCTTATGGTACGAAGAAACTTGATCTCCAGACTTGACCAGAAAACAAGCCAGCTCAATCTAACTCAAGAGGCTGACGAAAAGATCTTGATCTGTCTCGGGTGAAACTCGAGCATGACGTCACCACTCGCTTGGCGATCTTTTGAAGAAAAAAAAAATGTAAATTGATAATAATAGGTCTTTGTTTTTGAGGTCTGTGGCATCTGTAGGGTAAGGCGTGAGGTATTGAAAGTAAGTGTGTGTGGGGGAGGGGAGAGGGAGGGAGGTAGGGCGAGAGGGGAGAGAATCAGTGTGAGTAAGGGAGGGAAGGGAGGGAGAGGGGAGGATGGAGGGAGGGACAGAGGTAGGTAGCGCAAGAGGGAGGGAGAGAGAGGGAGGGGACGGAGTTAGGGAGGAGGGGAGAAAAGAGGAGGGGAGGGGACGGAGGAGAGAGAGGGGGAGAGTGTGGAATAAGTGTGTGAGTAAGGGAGAAAAGGAAGGATGGAGGGACGGAGGAAGAGAGGGGAGAAGGGGGGCGAGAAGAGTGGAAAAGCGTGGTGAGAAGAAGGATGGAAGGGAGGGCAGGAATAGAGAGAAAGGAAGAGAGAGAGAGAGAAAGAAAAAAAAAGTGCAGAACCAGACAGCAGAGGAGAGACACAGAAAAAGGGGAACGGAGGGAAAGAGGAAGGGAGAGACAGACAGACAGACATGAGACTGAGGTAAGGAGGGCGAGAGGAAGAGAGAAAAGGGGGAGGAGGGAGGGAAAGAGGGAAGGAAAGAGGGAAGAGAGAATATTGATGAGATATGTCTTGGAAATATATATTCTTTTTACAATACTCCTCTCTATAATTCTTCTTATCTTTCTTCATCTTTTTGTTCTAATTTTTCTCGCCTCCTCCTATTCCTTCTCTAATTATCATATTATTGTTATTTATTATCAAAAATTATTATTATTATTATTATTATTATTACCATTATTATTATTATATTATATTATCATTATTGTTATTATCATTTTTATTATTAGTATCATAATTATCCATTTCGTCTTCCTCCTCTCTCCTCCGCCTCCTCTTCTACCTCTTACTCCTCCCCCTCCTCTTTTTCCTCTTCCTTTTCCTTTCCTCCTTCCTATTCCTCTTCCTTAACCCCTCATCCTCCATCTCCTTTTCTTCCCGTCTTCCTCCACCTTCTCTTCCTTCTCATTTTCCTCTTCCACCACCTCTATCTCTTCCCCTTTCTTCGTTCTTCCCCGTTTTCCTCTCCCCCTCCTCTACTTCCTCCTTCTCATTTTCCGTCTCCACCTCTCCCCCTTCTCTTCTTCCCCCTCCTCCTCTTCCCCTTTCCTCCCCCTCCTCCTCTCCCCTCTCCTCTCTTCCTTTCCTTTTCTCCTCCTTCCTCCTTCCTCCTAATCTTCCTCTCCTCCTTCCCCCTTCTCCCTTTCCCTTTTCTCCTCCTTCCTCCTGCCTCGTAATCTTCCCCCTCCTCGTTCCCCTCTCCTCTTCCTATTTCTCTTCCCCCCTCCTCTTTCTTCCTCTTCCTCCCCTTCCCTTTCCTCTCCTTCCCCTTCTCCTAATCTTCCTCTCCTCCTTCTTCTTCCTCCTCCTTCCCCTTCCCTCCTTCTTTCCTTTCCTCCTCCTCCTCCTTCTTCTTCCACCCCTTCCTTTTCCTCCTCCTCTCCCTTCCTTCTCACTCCTCCTCCAATTCCTCTCCTCCCCTTCCTTCCTCCTCTTTTCATCCTTCATCCTTCATCCTCTCACGCTCCTCCTCCTCCTCGTAAGACGACTCTCGCATAATCTCCCTTAATGGCACAAAAGAAACAGAATCACGGACTCTTCTCTGCTCACTAATAGCTTCATTAGTCGCCGATTGCCTGTAGTGGATAGTCAGCTTCGTCTCTTTAATCTCTCTTCTCTAATCGCTTTATGTAGAAAAGATGATAAGATTTTTTTTTTTTTTTTTTTTTTTTTTTTTTTTTTTTTTGGTGGAGTGGGGTGGGGGGGGGGAGGGGGGGAGGGGGGTACGGGAGGGGGGGGGGGTGGGGGAGGGGGAGGGGGAGGGGGTATGGGAGGGGGGGGGAGAGGGTATGGAGGGGGGCGGGGGAGTACGGGGGAGGGTGGTGGTGGGTGTGTAATCTTTTTTGGTGTAGAAAGGATGAAAAGATGTTATATTTTTTTGTGTGTAGGAGTTATAAGAATGTCTTGTTTTTTTATGTAGGAATGTTGATAAGAATTTCTTATTTTGTAGCAGTGGTGAAATGAATGTCATGTTTTTTTTTAATGTAGATATGATCAGATTGTTGTATTTTCTGTGTAGAAGTGATGATAAAGATATCCTGTTTTTTATGATGAAATGATGAAAGAATACTATTTTTTTATGTAGACGTGAGGATAAGAATGTCATGTTTTTTTACTTTAAAATAAAAATGCTATATTTGTATGTATAAGTGATGATAGGAACGCCATGATTTTTATGTAGAAACGATA
>NW_020870811.1:481822-489322 GCF_003789085.1 Penaeus vannamei
GTTTCCTAACGAAAACAATTTTGCCTCGGGGTAATAAAATCTTGCCTAATCCTGAAAAATTGTAAATTTATGAAAAATTTTCCCCAGCCCTTTTTTTTTTTTTAAAAAGTCCCAAGGAATATTTTGGTTTTTGGGTCCAAAGGGGCTAAAAAAAAACTTTAAAATGAGGAAAAAATTTATTTTATCAAAACCGAATTGGTTCTTTCTGCTTGTCCAGAAAAATAAAGTTTTTAACTAAGTTTAAATGTTCTTAAAAAAGAACGTTTAAATGAAGCTTGATGTTAAAAAATAAGGCGGAAAACAAGAAGTGAAACGAAGTTTAAACAAGGAGAAGAAAGACAGAGAGAGAAAGAGAGAAGAAGAAGGACAGAGGTTAGAGAGAAAGGAGAGGATAGAAATTACAAACAGAGAAGGGGAGAGTGAGAGGGAAGACAGAGAGGTAAGACAGACAGAGATAGACAGAATCAGAAACAACGATTAAACAGAGAGAGGCGAAAATAGAAAGAAAGAAACAAAAGGAGAGATAGCGAGAAGGATAATAAAGAAGGAAAAGGCACCTTCTTATCTAACCTCAAATCTTATCATAAAAACATGAAAATATCTTTATGACTTGAACGATAAAATAACTAATAAATGTTAAGGGCAATCACAAAATCTTATCTCCCATAAGTATCACATAAATAAATTACTGTAGTTTTTACGGCATATAAAGTTATTAACGACAATTTATTAACTGCTACCTAGGACTAAGATCCCAGACATGCGCTCTAGCCATGACAGCGACCTGTCATGCATGCCCTAGACATGACAGCGACCCCAGTCATGCGCCTCTAGACATGACAGCGACCCCAGTCATGCACCCCTGACATGACAGCGACCCCAGTCATGCATCCTTAGACATGACAGCGACCCTGTCCATGCGCCTCTATGACATGACAGCGACCTGTCATGCGCCTCTAGACATGACATCAACCCCCTGTCATATGCCCGCTGTCATACGCCTCTAGACATGACAGCCACCCCAGTCTGCTCTATAATGTATAGGGTTGTATTACATATAAAGTCCTATAAGTAAGGAAAAGCATAATGATTATACGTGTTAGAATGGTACCGTAAAGTTGGTAAAAAAAAAACAAAAATTAGCATAATTAGATTTAATGATAGGATTTAAGCTTTAAAAGCCCATTATTAATCAAAACGGATATTTTGAGAAAGGAAGGGAGAATGAGGGTGAGAGAGAAGGGTAGGGGAGGTAGGGAGAGAGAGAGAGAGAGAGAAAATATGCAGATAACTACGGAGAGAGAGAGACAGACAGACACACAATCACAAAAAACACACATGACAGAGCAGCATATAAACAAAAAAGAGAAAAGGGGGAGACAGTGAAACCAGAAAGAAAGAGAGAAAAGGAAGGAGAAAGGGCAGTTAAAGACAGACTAACAGACTGAAAGACACATAGAAAGAAATACAAAAAATGGCAGAAAATAGAAATAAAAAGATAATTCGAAAATTTCCAACTTCGTTAAAATATATATATAATAAAATTAGAATAAAATTACAGTGCAGGAATTTCTTAATAAAACGACGAAACGCGGCCAAATAATCAAAAAGCATTCATAAAAAAAAAACTTTTCATAAACATCGTAATTATCAAGAATAAGATGATGCTTATTATCATTTTTTCACCTAAATTCCTTTTATTTCTGTTGCAAAATTAGTTGCAGAACTGAAAGACAAATTGGTGAACTAAAAGGCCTGAGTGCAGATCTCCTGTGATGAATGGCGGCCGTGCGATAGACAGGAAATAATTAGCGCATGCTGGAAAACCCATTATTTATGGGTGTTTGAAGCGGGATGTATAGACTGTGAGATTCATGGGAAGTATTACACAGTTTTTGTATAAGGAGGAAATGCTGAGAGCTACTTATGTATAGTATGTAAAGTCATATACAGTCAAAACACACACAGCCAGAAACAAGAAATATAAACAAACACAAGCAAAATAATTATATAGATTTATGTATACATATATATATATTATATATATATATATATATATATATAATATATATATATATATATATATATATATAACACACAACACACACACACACACACACACACACACACACACACAACACACACACACACACACAGATATATATATAATATATATTATATATATATATATATATATATATATTAATATATATATATATATATTATATATATATATAATATATATTATATATATATATATATATATATATAATATATAATATAGTATATATATATGTATATATATAATATATATATATATATATATATATATATATATATATATATATATATATATATATATATATATATTATAATATATATATATATATATATATATATATTTATATATATCATATAATTTATATATATATATATATATATATATATATATATTATATATATATATATATTATATATATATATATATAAAATGGTATCCAAGATGCTTAGTTTGCTGTTGAAAGGTCGGGGAAGATCCCTCTGAGCCCAGAGACGAAGCACAGGCGTTGCTGAAGGCCTGTTTCTCCCTTAATGATACGTGGAAGTGCGATCAAAGCGCTCTACTTTCGCCTGAGTAGAGACCTCTCGGAAGCCCAGCAACGGCGCTTCAAATAAGTGTTTTTTACCTCTGTCGAAGAGATTATGTTTTTTGGTGGTGTTGGTTGGTTCGTTCGTCGGTTGGTCGGTTAGCTGGATATCTCAAAAAGTTATGAACAGATTATTGTGCAATTTTTTGTCATAGTGTGTCTTAGGCCGATTTAGTTTGTTAAATTTTGGTGGTGATGATCCAGGATTTTTTTAGTGGAATTCTTGATGTGAATATCTTTATTGCATCGGAGACCTTATTGCCTTGGCGGAGGTATGCGGTCTCTGAATGCTTCTGACAGTGAAATGAAACTTTTTTTTGGCACACTTTGGGCTCGGATTTTACACGGAAAGCAGCGTTGGATATTGGGGAAGGGGTGCCATGTGAACACTCGGTCAAGGAACTCTCTCTCTCTCTCTTTCTTCTCGTCTCTCTCGTCTCTCTCTCTCTCTCTCTCTCTCTTCTTCTCTCTCTCTCTTCTCTTTCTCTCTCTCTTCTCTCTCTTCTCTCTCTCTCTCTCTCTCTCTCTCTCTCTCTCTCTCTCTCTCCTTCTTCTCTTTCCTCTCTCTCTCTCTCTCTCTCTCCTCTCCGTCTCTCTTCTCTCTCATCTCTTTATATCTCTTCTCTCTCTCTCTCGTATCTATATATATTATATATATATAGTATATATATATATATATATATATATATATATAATATATATATATATATATATATATATATATATATATATATAATATATATATATATATATTATATAATATTCTCTCTCTATCTCCTTGAGTGGTAAAAAACGACCCGCATGAGGACCGCCTCGAATACATTCTCAAGAGAAGCGAATATCTTCTCACATGGACACGAATGGACCGAAGTGGCGCCGGATTTATGAGGCTTGTAAAACTTCCGACAATAAACGGAGATCGGACAATCCCGATCCATAAGCGAACGATACTTAGCCTTTGATCATACTACATGCTCTCTCGTCTTGCTCTCTTGTACTCGTTGCAGCTCAAAGGCACGGACTATATGCATATGTAAACACACAAGCATGCACACATAAATGATATATATATATATAATATATATATATATATATATATATTATATATATATATATATATATATATATTATATATATATAGATAGATATAGATAGATAGATAGAGAGAGAGAGAAGAGAGATAGATAGAGAGAGAGAGAGATATAGATATAGAGATAGAGATATAGATATAGATAGATAGATAGAGAGATAGATAGATAGAGATAGATAGAAGATATAGATTAAATAGATAGATAGATATATATGTATATATATATATATATATAATATATATATATATATATAATATAATATATATATATATATATATATATATATATATTATAGTATATATATATGTATGTATGTATGTATGCGTGTGCGTGCGTGTGTGTGTCGGTGGCCGTGCAGTTATGCTTCTACAGCCTCCACATCGCATCAAAGCAGAGCGGGGATCAAAGGCAAGCAACGCGCAAGAGCGAGACTTCCGGTCAAAAAGGCCAGGCGGAAATGGTCCCCCTTTGAGGTCAATCCCCAGGAGTTTCGAGGGCGAGTGACACGGTGGCCGCACGAGCATAATTGTTTGGAAAAAAAGTGGCTTTCAGAAGGGCATATCAGAATGACCTGACCCCTTGACCCGGCCCTGACCCGCGTCCGACACCATGTCTCAAGACCACCAGCCAGCTCCTGGAACCAGACAGAAACACACGGACAAATAGACAGACAGACATAAAGAAAGACAGAGGCAGAGCAACCAAAAAACTGAGAGAAGGAGAGACAGAGAGAGAGATAGAGAGAGACAAACAGACAGAGAGAGAGAGAGAGACAAACGGACAGACAGAGAGAGAGACAAACAGAGAGAGAGAGAGAGAAAAACAGACACAATGACAACAGAGAGAAAGAGAGACAAAACAGACAGACAGACAGAGAGCGAGAGACACCATCATGTATGCCAGTATGCTATCACTCAACCAGAGTTTCCTTTGCATAAAGAAACAGGACCAGCTTATAAAGGGCCGTGTCTCGCTCTGACAGATCATATTGCAGAGAATATGAAAAAGGAAGATGAAGGAGAGCACAGACAAAGATGATTAATCGAGGAGTGGAGGGGACTATGCCATGCCCTTCGCCATATGCCACAAAAGTGAGCGGAGGAAGAGAGAGGGGGAAGGGGGAGAGGGAGAGAGAGGGGGGGCTGGGGGGGGAGAAGGGAGAGGGGAAAGGAGAGAGAGAGAGAGGGGGGAAGAAAGAGAAGAGAGACGAGGGGGAAGAAGAGAGAGAGAGAAGGGAGAGGGGAAAGGAGAGAGAGAGTGGGGGGAGGAGAGAGAGAGAGAGAGAGAAACAGAAACACAGACAGACAGATACATACACACACGGGCGCGCATAGGCAGGCAGAAAGACGAAAGACGAAAGAAAAGAAAGAAAGAAAGACAGAAACACAAGGACAGATAGACAGACAGACATAAAGAAAGACAGAGAAAAAGCAACCAAAAAACCGAGAGAAGGAGAGACACAGACAGAGAGAGAGAGAGAGAGAGACAGAGAGAGAGAGAGAGAGAGAGAGAGAGAGAGAGAGAGAAGAGAGAGAGAGAGAGAGAAGAGAGAGAGAGAGAGAGAGAGAGAGAGAGACAGAGACAGAGACGAGAGAGAGAGAGGAGAGACAGACAAGAGAGAGAAGAGAGAGAGAGAGAGAGAGAAAGAGAAAGATTCGTGTATATATGTTTGTAATCTTGAAGACGAATTCTGATATATGATGGTAAAATGAAAACGAAAATTGATATCATATCAAATTTACTGTTCTCGGTAAGATGAAATGAATAATAATTTTGGAAAACAGAATTATATATTTTTTTTAATATGTCCTTGTTATTGTTATTCTCTTTAGTAACTGACTTTGCATCTAAAGGAAAATTGTGCAAAGAAAACAAAGGCAACGATAAGAATTGAGAAGAAGAAGCAAAAGAAGACAAGAACAAGAAGACAAGAACAAAAACAAAAACAAAAAAGAAAAAAAGAAGACAAGAACACAAGAAGCAAAAGATGATACCAAGAATAAGAAGAAATTAAGAAAAAAAAATGGGAAAGAAAACAAAAGATGAGAAATAGAACCAATATTAACATAAAAAACAAGAAAATGATGATTATAAATAAGATGAAAAAATAAAGAAAAAATAAAGAAAAGAAAGAAAAAAATGAGAAACGAAGAAGACACGAGAAAAGAATAACCAACAAGAGTGTGAAAGAGGGGAGGAGGAAGGGGGGGATAACATAAGTCAAGCGAGAATTCAATATTGGAAATAGGAGAATGAAACGTGACACAGAACAGGAGAAAGAGGGAACAAAAGAAAGTGAGAAAGGGAGAAAGGGATGGAGAGAAAGAGAGAGAGGGAGGAGGGGAGGAGGGAGGTGTGTATGTATATATATATATATATATATATATATATATATATATATATGATAGGAGAGAGAGAGAGAGAGAGAGAGTAGAGAGAGAGAGAGAGAGAGAGAGAGAGAGAGAGAGAGAGAGAGAGAGAGAGAGAGAGAGAGAGAGAGAGAGAGAGAGAGAGAGAGAGAGAGAGAGAGACAATGACAGACAGACAGACAGACAGACAGAACTGATTGAACTGACAGAAAAAGACAGAAAGATAGATACCCGCACAAACAGACAGAGCGCGGTTATGAGAAACACACGAAGAGAATCAAGTGGGCAAAGCAATATACCCACAAGATCCAAAGCTGGACTAGCCAATGAGAGCATTTTTTTTTTTATTTTTTTTTTTTTTTATTTTTCTCTCTTCACAATACTCATAAAGCTTCAATAAAGAACAGCAAGTCGGGATTTTTTTTTTTTTTTTTTTTTTTTTTTTATCTTTCTTCTTTTATAATTTTTTCTTCTTCGCGTTTTTTTATCCTCTCATTATCTCTCTCAAGTTTATCTCCCCTTTTCTTAGCAGTTCCGCCCCCCTTTAGGAATTAGGAACTTTTAATAATTAATTAATTAATAATTAATAAATAAATAATAATAATTATCAATCTAATAAGACCTTAATCTGCCCATCTCATTCGTTCCGAAGACCTAGCTCTCTCCCTTCCTCATGAAGATAATGAGAATACATTTGGAGATGTATAAAGATAATGATTATGTATAAGGAGATGTGTTAAAATGATGATAAAGTATAAGATGTGTTAAAATGGTGATAAAGTATAAGGAGATGTGTTAAAATGATGATTATTGTGTTAATGGTGATAAGGTATAAGGAGATATGTTAAATGGTGATAAAGTATAAAAGGAGGTGTGTTAAAATTATGATAAAGTAAAGATGTATTAAAATGGTGATAAAGTATAAAGGAGATGTGTTAAAATGATTATTATGTATAAGATGTGTTAAAATGATGAAAAAGTATAAGGGATATATAAAGATAATGATTTGTATAAGGAGATATATAAAGATAATGATTATGTATAAGGAGATATGTTTAAAGATGATAGGTATAAGTAGATTGTGTTAGAATGATGATAAGGTATAAGGAGATGTGTTAAAATGATGATAAAGTATAAGGAGATGTGTTAAAATGGTGATAAAGTATAAGGAGATGTGTTAAAATGATGATAAAGTATAAGATGTGTTTAAAATGGTGATAAAGTATAAGGAGATGTGTTAAAATGATGATTATGTATAAGATGTGTTAAAATGATGATAAAGTATAAGGAGATGTATTAAGATAATGATAAAGTATAAGGATATGTGTTGAAATGATGATAAAGTATAAGGAGATGTGTTAAATTATGAAAAGTATAAGATGTGTTAAAATA
>NW_020870811.1:531211-536211 GCF_003789085.1 Penaeus vannamei
ATCACACTGTCGACAACTTTGTGATCCAGGAGATCTCTCACCAGCCTATAAAAAAGAGCTAGACTTATCCCCGATCCTCACAGTATAGCAGGGCAGAAGGCGTCGATGGCATAACGCCAGAAATTTGGAAGCACAGAGGCACAGCTCTACATTCTAAATTTCATAGTCTCTTTGTGTGCTGCTGGGAACAGACCGCAAGACCTCCGTGATGCTGTCATCACCCTTTGCAAGAACAAGGAATAGGACAGATTGATCGAACTACTCGGGGAAAACTCTCCTCTCCATCACTAGCAAAATTCTTCATGCTCAGGCAACTCCAGGAAAAATGCCGTGTACAGAACAAGGGAACATATATCACCTTCGTAGACCTGATCAAGGCATTTGACACTGAGCAGAAAAGACCTATGGCAGATCATGGAGCGTCAAGATTGTCCCCCAAAGTTCCTCAGCTGCACAAAGATCAGCGTCGTGAGGTCAGAAACAGCAACGACCTCTTGAAGCCTACCCCAATTATCAGCAGAGTGAGGCAGAGTTGCATCCTCTCTTCGCCATCAGCATGATGCTTCAACGGGCCACAGGTGACAAAGATGGCATCTACGTAAAATACCACACTGATAGTAGCCTGTTCAACTTTCGATGCCTACAGACCCACACCAAAACCCTAGAGGAACTTTTTTGGGAGCAACTTTTTGCTATCGATGCCCTTGTAGCCCGCACAAAACCTGCCATCAGAGTGTACCATCTTGCTTTGCAGAGGCAGTCCAGCCCTTCGGTCTCGAATTCAGCCTAAAGAAGAAAGAGGTTCTCCATCAACCCACCCCACATTACATTTGTTAAGACAGAACAGGTAGTACAGCAGTTCGCCTACCCAGGGAGCATCTCCTCTGACACAAAAAATGACAAGGAAGTGAATAACAGACTGACAAATGCAAACCGTGCATTCGGTAGACTCTCCAGTCGTATCTGGAGGAACAAAAACCTGAAGAAAACCACGAGTCATTTTCTACAGAGCCTTGGGACTGACTACCCTCCTGTACATGTTCGAAGTCGTTGGTCACATACAGACACCACCTTCGACTTCTAGAACGTTTCTACCAACGATGACTCTACTGGAGCGACTACGTCACAAATGTTGAAATGTTAGAGTAAGCGGAGATCACCAGCATTGAGGCTACACTGATGAAAATGCAGCTACGTTGGGCAGGGCATGTCTCCAGAATGGAGGATTATCGCCTTCCCTAGATCGTCCTCTAAGGTCAATTTTCCACAGGGTACTGCGACAGAGGTGCACCAAAGAAAAGAATTAAAGACTCTTTGAAAAGATCTCTGTCATCCTGCCACATCGACCATCGTCGGTGGTCAGTCCTTGCCGCTGACCGAGAGGCCTGACGGCACGCCGTTTACCAGTCATTCTCCTTCTTTGAGAACAACCGTAGAGCTGCCCTCGAAGGGAAGCGCTGGCCCCAACCCCAGATTCGCCATTCCCTGCACTGACTGAGTGTGCCTGTCACGCATCGCCCTTGTCAGCCACCAGCAAGCCTGCGCCAGACTTTTTGTTATCATTAATATTACTGCTATCAATATCATGATTATCATGACTGTTATCATTATGATTATATTTATTATTATCATTATTATCAGTCACATTGTTGTTATTATCACTGTTGTTATTATTAATATTATTATCATTACCATCCTTGTTACATTACTGTTATTATTTTCATTTTTACTACTACCATTACCATTATCACTTTCATTATCATTATCAATATTTTAATCACTTTTATAAACAAACACACAGACACAAACACATAACACAAACACACACACACACACGCACGCACGCCCGCACGCACACACACACACACGCAAACACACACATACTTCATAATATTCATGAGTGTGCGATAAACTCGATCTAACAAAGAAGCTTAATATGTGTTCTGAAGATGCCTTTCAAAGGAGGCCGCTGCCCCGCCCCCTCCGCCTCCATTCCTCGCCTCCTCGGACGTACCTGACACGGCAGCCAAGTTAGTCTTGAAACTTTCTCTAACCAATTGTGTTCCAATAAAACTTGCTTCAGATTTACACCTTCCAGAGCCAAACTTTTCGAGCCAGCCATAACATTTTCAAAGTAACAAGTCAATAGCGTTGATGTGTTTATGCTCGTAGGTTTTTCTCTTCAGATCGCTATCTGCGAAGGAGGAGAGCGAGAGGGACGGGGATATACATACATACATACATATATATATATATATATATATATATATATATATATATATATATATATATATATATATATATATATATATATATGTATGTATGTATGTATGTATGTATGTATGTATGTATATATATATGAGAGAGAGCGAAAGTAAAAGAGAGAGAGGAGAGAGAGAGAGAGAGAGAGAGAGAGAGAGAGAGAGAGAGAGAGAGAGAGAGAGAGAGAGAGAGAGAGAGAGAGAGAGAGAGATTGAGTAAGAGAAACAGATAGACACACACAAACATACAACACACACATACACACACACACACACACACACACACACACACCACACACACACACACACACACACACACACACACACACACACACACACACACACACACACACACACACACACACACACACACACACACACACACACACACACACACACAGACACACACACACACACACACACACACATATATATATATATATATATATATATATATATATATATATATATATATAGAGAGAGAGAGAGAGAGAGAGAGAGAGAGAGAGAGAGAGAGAGAGAGAGAGAGAGAGAGAGAGAGAGGGGGGGGGGAACAGAGAGCGAGAAGAAGAAATAGAGAGAAGGGCGAGAAAGAGCGAGAGCAATTAGAAAGGAGAAAAAAGACGGGAAAAAAATGAATGAAAGGCAAGGGACAGAGTGGGAAGAGAGAGAAAGAGAGAGGAGCGAGCCACTCCAATGTCTTCTCCTTTTTCTCACATTATTCGATAATCTTTTCTCTTGTCTCCCACTCTTCCCACTTACCCGCCTTCTATCGTCTTCCCACACACCACCTCTCCCTCGTTTTCCCACCGTTTCCTCACATCTCTTTTCTTCCCCTCACCTCCCTCTCTCGTCTTCCTACTCACCCACTTTTTCGTCTTCTCCCCCCCCTCCCCCTACTCCCCTGTCGTCCCACTACCCCCCCCCGTTTCCTTTCCCTCAGATCTCACCAAACTCGTATTTCCAGCCAGGTCTTGTTTATCCGGCAGTCAATAAAGCGTGTGATTGCCCCCCCCCCTCCTATCCCTTCTCTTCTCCTTTTGCACTTCCCTTTCCCTTCTTTCTTATGGGAATCATGTGCCAAGATGATAATCCAATGAGAATCCTTATCCTCTTTCATGTGGGAATTTGCTCTTTATTTTTACTGTTTATCTTTGTTCGGTATGTCTGTCTCTTCGTTACTTTTATTCATATTTCTGTTTGTTATCTCTCAGTCTACACACATCGATAAGTCTCTGGATGTTCGTCATTTTTCTTGTATTTCCTAATTTATTTCCCGGCTTTTTGTGATCCACTTTTTGAGATCCGGGTTCGTCCCTTTCAATTCTTTACGTAACGCACGTCTTTTTTTCGCAACCCTTCGTTGCTTCTTTTCGTTCTTGCAATTTATCAATATCCTCTTCCATGGCATTTTCTCTTCTCGCTCTGCTATTCAGAGAGAAAGGATGGACTAAAATGAAACTCACACAGCGACTCTTCAGTGCGGCATCACTTCCATTCAGCCTTCGTTCCGACCCTTTCCTCTCTGCCGTTCCTCTTCAACTAATTCCTCCTCGATTCATTTCTCCTTCGTTTTCCCTTTAGTTCTCCCCCCTTCCCAGTTTTCTAACCACAGGTGCCACATAAATCATGCTTCCCCACTGCTCTGGCCCTCCTCAGTGCCACACCCCCGTGCCAACTCCCCTGTGGCGCGGGTCCCCTTCCACACTCCATGCAATTCCAAACACATTCCGGTTCAGCGGGTCTTCAAAGAGTGCCAACCACTTTTGCAGCGCCGGCCCAAAGTGGTGTCTGTCGTAGTTTCTATGCAAGCTTCCGACTCTAGTTTTAATGCATTCACATCTATTCATCTAAGGGACTCGATTCTAGTTATCATGCTAGGGTAAAAGGACATTTTTAAAAGTAGACATATTTCCATGCAAACTTCCCTTCGGTGAATTTGAAAAGCATTGCGAGTTGCAGGAGTTACTCGTCAGCGCTGGAAAGTATTGTAAGTCCCGCCGACGAATATTGATAACAGGAACCTTTCTCTGAACTTTGTGCTTGTGAACGTGTGCCGAATGCAGGTCGCAGATGAGTGGGGAGAATGGCTGTTGATGATATACTCGGAATGGACTTCGCCAGATAAACATAGTGCACGTGTGTGCGAGAGAGAAAAGGAAGAGAAAAAAATACATATATAAACAGACACACACACACACACACACACACACACACACACACACACACACACACACACATATATATATATATATATATATATATATATATATATATATATATATATATATATATATATATATAGTCTAGGCATTTTACATCAAAATATACCTCAAAATGTGACTAATTGCAAAAGAAGGTTTAATACCTATTTTTGATTAAGGGAAGTCTCTTCTTCAACACATCAAAAGTATCCAAAAGTCTGAGCACAGAAAATTGACTAAAACGAGTTTAATTGGAATCCTGTATGATGCTGCGTGAGAACGAGGCTGTCTGTTTTTTGCTGTCTTTTTCCACGTGCAGCATAACCTAGCGGGCTGAAACGAGTCTTGGGAGTTTGTAGCCCAGGCAAGTTCATTATTATACGCAATGCAAAATAAATAACATTCACTAAAGCTTCTTTAACATCAGGAAAATGCCAACCATGCAAAGCGTGCACTGGTTTGATATTGTGATGAATTTAGCCATTTAGCGTTGTGAACTCTCCAAAATTTCATTTTCAACATTTCAATTGGAAAA
>NW_020870811.1:546211-555574 GCF_003789085.1 Penaeus vannamei
TAAAAGAAAAACAAGATTTAACGTCCGTAGAAGTATTTAGGGTTTAAAAAAATGTTATAATCAAAAGTTTTTAGGTTTAGAAAAATATAATCGTATACATACTTGAGAGGCGATGCTACCTCGGGATAGTATCTTTGAGCTTTTGTTAGCCTGGATATAAGCGTGAACGTAAAGCGACCCGTAATGTCGAGAGGGACCAACAATAGCACTGTTATGTGTCCTCCTAAAAAAAACGTAAACATGAGTGCAGAGGCTAAGTATCTGAGTCAACACACGGACGCAATAAAGTCGGAAATTCGACATTTTACGAGTCGAAATTCTTACCCTAACATCTTTCGAAAGAAGTTGAGAAAGAACTGTCCGTTTGTGTTTTATGTTTACGCAGGAAATATTGAATTTGAGATGTGCTTGAGGTAGTTTTTCTTTTTCTCTTTTTTTCTCTTTATTCTTCTCTCTCCCGGTCGTTCTCTTCCTGCTTGCTTGTAACATCTTTATCAAACATTATTTCTTTCTGCCTCCATTCTCTCGTAATATCAATTTCCATTATTTGAAATTGAAACTCATTAGTGTAACATTGTAGAACCCTGATAAACAACTATCAGTTTTTATTCTTTTCTCTCTCCTTTTTTTTTCTTTTCTTTTTTTTTTTTATCCGTTTTGCATAATCACGAGATTCCACGTGGCGGCGGAGTGACTGAAAAGTTATAGGAGAAAAATTTTAATCATCATCTCAGTTGCAGAAGGAAGAGTCAGCCATAATTATTCTCATTTCTTTTCATGTTTTTTTTATTTTTTCATTTTAGGATTTCTTCTACTGCTGCTACTATAAATGTCATTAGCACTATGTATTATAATAATTATTATATATTAATATTGATAATGATAATTAATAAATCATTGTAATATTGATAATGATAATTATTATTATCATTATAAAATAACTTTTCATTATGATTATTATTATCATTATGATTTAATAATTATCATTACCATCATCATAATTCGTTATCTTTATTGTTGACGTTATTATTATTATCATCATCTTTATTATCTTTACTATTCTCCTCCTCCTCCACCTCCTCCTTCCTCCTCCTCCTCCTCCTCCTCCTCCTCTCCTCCTCCTCCTCCTCCTCCTCCTCCTCTTCCTCTTCCTCTCCTCCTCCTCCTCCTCCTCCTCTCTCCTCTCCTCCTCCTCCTCCCCCCTCCTCCTCTCCTCCTCCTCCCTCCTCCACCACCTCCTACCACCTACTACTACTACTACTACTACTACTACTGCGACTACTACAATTGCAATTAGAATGTAAAATGAAATGGCAGTACTTCTAATATAAATGAAGCCGTTCGATGCTTTCAATATCTAAATAAAGTTCGGTTTCTGGGTTCAGATCTCCTATTATCTCGACACATCAGACTCGACTTTGAATTGATTAGAGGAAGCTGCGACATCTCTGCCTAATTAGAAGTGTCAATTGGCTGTGACCTCCTCTCGTCCCTGACCCCCTAACCCCCCCCCCCTCCACCCCCCACTACCCCATACCATTAATTAGCTGGGTCCCCATGTGACTGTCATCAGCATATGACGGGGTGGGTTTATCATAGTGTAACCCCCCCCCCCCCCCCCCTCCCCCCTCCTCCACACACACCTCTCTCCCCACCTTCCTGTTTCCATCCCTCCCCCTCCCCCCCCCCCCTCAACGTCTTTCTGTATTTGTGGTTGGTGATGAATGGATTAATGAATGAATGATGTAGTATTATTAATTGGTTTGCCAGAGTGGTGATTCATGGTCGTCATGGTCGTTTATGTTATGTTTGGGTACAATGATGATGCGTTATTATTGAGATATATTGGTTGCATGTTGTTTCTGCATTCGAATGTATAGGCATACATACGTACATAAACGCATACATACATACATGTATACTTGCACACATTCATACACACACATATGCATACGCATACATGGATACACATATACCCTGTATATCCATCCATCTATCAATAAACTTGCTTATCTATATCCATATCTATATCCTTTTTTTTAAATATCAGAGCTGAGAGAGGAGAGAGAAAGAGAGAGAGAGAGAGAGAGAGAGAGAGAGAGAGAGAGAGAGAGAGAGAGAGAGAGAGAGAGAGAGTGAGTGAGTGAGAGAAGATGAGAGTGAGTGAGAGAGAGAGGATGAGAGAGAGAGAGAGAGAGAGAGAGAGAGAGAGAGAGAGAGAGAGAGAGTGAGAGGAAGAGAGAGAGAGAGAGAGAGAGAGAGAGAGAGAGAGACGAGTGAGTGAAGAGAGAGAGAGAGAGAGAGAGAGAGAGAGAGAGAGAGAGAGAGAGGAAGAGAGAGAGAGAGAGAGAAAGAGAGAAAGAGAAAGAGAGAGAGAAAGAGAAGAGAGAAGAGAGAGAGAGAGAGACGCTCTATTCACGATCACCAAAATTATTACAAAACAAATTGATATTTCTCTTTAACAACCTCTTGTATTGAGGGCGAGGCACGGCTGTGGTATAACGACTAAGGGAGTAAACACTTGAAAATAAGAATAAGTGTTGAAGAATAATTAATTATCTTAATCAAGTGCATATTACGCCGTATATATCACTCATTTTCCACTCTGAAATTAATTATCTTTTGCCTGTATCCAGAGGTTTCCTGTTTAATGTTTCATAATATTATGTAATTTTTATTAATTGATATCCTTTCCCTCACATTAAGTATGAAAATATATTTTATTTCATCAAGCGAAAGCTGAGCATTAAACATTCCTCGTTCTTATTATTATTATTGTCATTATCATTACTATAATTGTTATGTAATTTTTTTATCACTGTTATTGACGTTATCCTCCTTATTATTATTCTCATTGTTATTATTATCATTATTATGATTATTGTTATAATTGTTATTGCTATCATCGTTGTTGTTGTTATTGTTATTGTCTTGATCATTATTAGCTTCATTATCATCATTATTTTCATTATTATTGTTATTATCATAACCACTATTATTGATATTATTATCATTTATTATCATTATCATTATTAGCATTGTTAGTATTATCATCATATCATTATTATCATGATTATAATTGTTACTATCACCATTGTTGTTGTTGCTATTATCATCAATATTATTGTTATTATCATTACTATCATCATTATTTTTTCTATTGTTTTATAACATCAACAACGATACAAATTATTTTAATAGCAATACTACTACTAATAATAACCATCCTCAACATAATCATCTTCGTTATAATCATTATTATTATTGCTATTATTATAATTAGTAGTAGTAGCCGTAGTCGTAGTAGTATTGTCATTATCATAATTATTGTTAATGTTGCCAACGTCACATCATTTTCTCATTCTCACTATGCGTAGACTAACCCATGATAATTATAAAGTACTTTGGTCTTGGTTATGCACTATATTCCCCCCTATAATGTCTTGTTCACCGTGTTCTAGTTACTTGAACGGGTCAGATAAGTCGGAGAATGAACAGAATATATTTGTTAAGTTTTGGTAATTATCCTGTCTTCGTGTTACCTTATTTCTGCATATATTTTTATTACCCCATTTCTGTCTTTTTATTACCCCATTTCTGCATGTATTTATATCTTAAGTAGTCTTATTGTGATGTCACCACCGACCAGGACTCTTCAAAAGGAAATCAGCTGTGATGTATTTACTGTATAAAGGATGGTGTGCGTTCTGATCTATTACTGGGTCATTCATGATTTAACTTTCATTGCATTAAACATTCTATTTTTTCCTATTTCTATTTTTTTTTATCATCAATATCATTTTAGTACTGTTACCATTAGGATGCTTCTTGATATAATATAAAAAGAAACGCCATATTAGCAATACTACAATAAACACCGTATTTATTGTAGTTTATTGTGTGCTTATTCATTTTCGCTCATATGATAAATATATTCAGATTCGCAATGGGAAATGTTAGATCAATAGCAACTCGAGGTGTCATGGCGTCTCTTTTGATGATTGTTTAATGAAAAATATAACCATTAAAATCATTATTTTCCATCCTTTTTGAAAATTGAAAAAAAAAGAAATGATCGACCCTCTTCACAAAGTATCCGTAACTTTTGTGACGTCATCAAAATAAACCCTCATGTGTTTTTTTTTCCAAAAAATAGAATCAGACGCCATGACACCTCCTCGAGTTGCTAGTGATCTATTCCTTTCCCTATTCGCAATACTTACCCTAAAATTAGGATTGGCAGCTAAAGCAGTAGATAAGCATGATAATACATTATATAGATTCCTCCAGTTGTCCGCAGATCTCCGTTCGGCCAGTTGACGGTAGCGACGTGGCATCTTGTCGATTGGGTTCTCGTTAATAATTTGTTGGCGAAGTTGGCGAGAATAATGTATCCCGTGTAACCCAACTTGAGTATTCCACAAGAGTGAATGAGAGAGAACAAAAAAAAATCTCAGCCGTTTTTATTTTATTTTTTTCCGTTTCCTCAGGGTCCAAAAAGGTTTCTTTCGTTCCCCCGTAGATCACATCAGCGCGCGGAAACTTTTCCTCCTCTCAAGTTGTTTACTTATGTCGTCCTGGTGGAAGTGCGACACCAAACAGCTCTTTAGGGTGTCCAAGAGGACTTCTTCGGACGTAGAGGGAAATCAGCTCATAGGATGCCCTCTCACTTCTTCGGGACGTAGGAAATCAGGTCATAGGACGGCCCTCTCACTTCTTCGGGACGTAGAGGGAAATTGGCTTATAGTATAGGGAAATCAGCTGATAGGACGGCCTCTCACTTCTTCGGGACGTAGAGGGAAATCAGCTCATAGGACGGCCCTCTCACTTCTTCGGACGTAGAGGAAATCAGCTGATAGACGGCCCTCTCACTCCTCGGGACGTAGAGGGAAATCAGCTCATAGGACGGCCCTCTCACTTCTTCGGGACGAGGGAAATCAGCTGATAGGACGGCCCTCTCACTTCTTCGGGACGTAAGGGAAATCAGCTCATAGGACGGCCCTCTCACTTCTTCGGGACGTATAGGGAAAATCAGCTCATAGGACGGCCCTCTCACTTCTCGGGACTCAGCTCACTCACTTCTTGGGACGTAGAGGGAAATCAGCTGATAGGACGGCCCTCTCACTTCTTGGGGACGTAGAGGAAATCGCTCATAGGACGGCCCTCTCACTTCCTCGGCGTAGAGGGAACACCAGCTCATAGACGGCCCTCTCACTTCTTCGGGAACGTGTAGCAAATCAGTGGGACGGCCCCTTCACTTCTTCGGGACGGGAGGATCAGCTCATATCATGGCTTCCCTCTCGACTCCTCTTCGGGACGTTAGAGGGAAGGACGTAGAGGGAAATCAGCTCAAAGACGGCGCTGTCCCTTCTCGGATCTTCGTAGAGGGAAATCAGGTTATAGGACGGCCCTCACTTCTTCGGACGAATAGGGAATCAGCTGATAGAACGCCTCTACTTACTTTCGGGACGAATAGGGAAATCACTCACTAGGAGGCCTCTCACTTCTTGGGACGTAGAGGGAAATCACTGATAGGACGGCCCTCTCACTCCTTCGGGACGGTAGGAAATCAGCTGAACGGCCTCTCTCCTTCTTCGGAAGCCGCTCAATAGACGCGCCCTCTCACTTCTTCGGGGACGTATAGGGCAGCTCATAGGACGCCCCTCTCACTTTCTCGGGCGTATAGGGATATCAGCTGACTAGGACGCCTCATCATTTCCCTCGTTCGGACGTAGAGGGAAATCAGCTTGCATCCCTAGACGGCCCTCTCACTCCTTCGGGGACGTAGACGGGACATCAGCTGAATAGGACCCCTCCACTCTCACTTCTTTCCGGTAGGGAAATCAGGGTCATACTCTCCAGGTGAATCGGATCGGGCCCCTCATCCACGCCCTCTCTCACTTCTTCGACGTAGAGGGAAATCAGCTGATAGGACGGCCTTTCACTCACTTTCTTGGACCCGTAGAGGGAAATCAGCTGATAGGACGGCCCTCTCACTTCTTGGGGACGCTCTGAGGGCACTCAGCTCTTCGCCGGCCTCTCACTTCCTTTCGGTATACGAGGGAACTATGGACGGCCCTCTCTCCCATTCCCAGCCATAGGGTCATCCAGTTCCTTGAGCCCGTCTCTCTCCCACTTTTTTCTTCGGGACGTAACGCAAATAGAGGGAAATCGAGCCACCCCTCCACTCCTCATATCGCTCCGGACGACGGCCTCTCCAATCCGCTCATAGACCGCCCGGTCCCTTCCTCAATCCTCGGGATCCGTGGGACCCCTCTCACCTTGAGACGAAATCTTAGCAGTGCAATATCCCCTCTCGGGACGGCCCTCCTTTTCCTCATCATGACTCGGTGAAGGCCCCCTCCTTCTTTCTTCACTATAGAGGGAAATCAGCTCACCACGGCCCTCATCTCTTCTTGATGACGGCCTCAAGGTTCAACTTCATAGTTCCCATGGGCAATCCGGCCCCTCTCACTCACTACAGGGCCTTACCAAATCGGAAGCGGATCATAGGAGCTCATAGGACGTCCTCTCACTTCTTAGCGGGGGAACCCTCCGTCCCCACGGGGACGGCAGGAAATCAGCTGATAGAACGGCCCTCTCACTTCTTCGGGAGCGTAGAGGGAAATCAGCTGATAGGAACGGCCCTCTCACTTCTTCGGACGTAGAGGAAAAATCAGCTCATAGGACGCGTCCTCTCACTTATTCGGGACGCTATATAGGGAAATCAGCTCATAGGACGGCCCTCTCACTTTCTTCGGGACGTAGAGGGAAATCAGGCTGATAGGACGGCCTCTCACTTCTTCGAGGCGTAAAGAGAAATCAGCTCATAGACGGCCCTCTCACTTCTTCGGACGTAGAGGGAAATCGCTGATAGGACGGCCCTCTACTTCTTGGGGACGTAGAGGGAAATCGCTCATAGGACGGCCCTCTCACTTCCTCGGGACGTAGAGGGAAATCAGCTCATAGGACGGCCCTCTCCCTTCTTCGACGTATAGGGAAATCAGCTCGTAGGACGGCCCTCTCACTCTTCGGTACGTATAGGGAAATCAGCTCAAAGGGACGCCTCTCACTTCTTCGGGACGTAGAGGGAAATCAGCTCATAGGACGGCCCTGTCACTTCTTCGGGACGTAGAGGGAAATCAGGTCATAGGACGGCCCCTCTCACTTCTTCGGGAGGTATAGGGAAATCAGCTCATAGGACGGCCCCCTTCACTTCTTCGGGACGTAGAGGGAAATCAGCTCATAGGACGGCCCTCTCACTTCTTCGGGAGGTATAGGGAAATCAGCTCATAGGGACGGCCCCTCTCACTCCTTCGGGACGTATAGGGAAATCAGCTGATAGGACGGCCCTCTCACTTCCTCGGGACGTATAGGAAATCAGCTCATAGGACGGCCTCTCCCTTTTACGGGACGTAGAGGAAATCAGCTTATAGGACGGTCCTTCCCTTTCACGCTCACCAGCATATCCGAAGACATACTTCATCCTTGTATTACGAATGCATACAAGGGTCTAAACCGGTGGCCTGTACATAAGCGAGGCTGGAGGGTGAAGTTTGAAGGACCTGATGTACATTTTAAAGTTATGTAGTGGGTATGTGAATATCTCCTTTTTGGCTGTGAGAAAATGGAGTGATGTATAGATAATGGCGGTGGCGTAGAATGGGAGGAAGAGGAATAGGAGAAGGAGAAGAGAAGGAGAGAGAAAGAAGAATTGAAGAGGAGGGAGGAATTGGGACATTAAAGATGTAACAAATCAGGTTTTTCATTTAGTTTTTCATAATCACTGGCACTGTATTTGACAACAAACACGGTGTTTTATTGTATGAGTGTAAAAACAATGTTGCTTGTAGTGTCGATAATATGGCGTTTCTTTTAAGAATTTATATCAAGAAGCATCAAAATGATAACAATATTAAAATGATAATGATAATAGATATAATGATAGTATAATACAATGAAAAACAAAAAATACGCAAGGCTAGATTAGGAAATACTTACCCATATTAAAAGCGACGCTAAAACATCTATACTAGCATAATGACGTAATTATATATATTACTCTTATTGCCATTAATGATGATGGAGATGGTTATGATAATGATGATAATAGAGACTATAATGATAATCATAATGATAACATTAATGATAATAGTCATGCCAGGAATGAAAATAACAATGATTTTGTTATATGATTGGTAACACTGAATCTATCCCAATTTTGCATCTCAATGAGAACATCATGACTGAGCTAGTCAAAGAACGTAAAAAAAAAAGAAGAAAAAAAAGCAGATAAACGAATGAATTAATAAAAGGCATAAGTATCCGGACTAACAAAAGTGCCACGCGTATCCGGTATCCGGCCAGCGATGAGAAATTAGCGCTTCCCCGAGTCTCTGCAATCGGACAATGCCATTTTCTCGCGGTTCGTAAAGAAATGTGATTCCTGCTCTGACGGCCATTATCCTCCATGCACGTGCAACAGCTTTAATATGCGAGAGAGAGAGGGTTCGTTTCGTGCGGTTGGATTGGTGGTTAATTGCAGGTGAGCTGGGGATGGGAGGCGCGGAGAGGGAGAGGGGGGGATGGAGATGGACTGTGAAGGAGAAGGAGAGAGGGAGATAGAGAGGAAGAGAGCGAGAGGGTTAGGGAGAGGAGAGGGACAGAGAAGAGATAGAGAGGGAAAGGGAGAAGGAGAGGGACAGAGAAGATGGAGAGAGGAGAAGGAAAGGGAGGAGAGGACAGAGAAGAGGAGAGAGGGAGAAGGAAAGGTGGAAGAGAAGACAGAGAAGATGGAGAGAGGAGAAGGAGAGGGGGAAAGGAGGGGAGAGAGATGAAGATAGGGAGAAGGAAGGAAGGAGAGGGACAGAGAAATGGAGCGAAGGAGAAGGAAAGGGGGAAGGAGAGGGACAGAGATGAAGATGTGGAGAGGGAGAAGGAAAGGGACAGAGGAGAGGAGTGAGGAAAGCGAAATAGAGAAGAAGATGGAGAGAGAGAAGGAGAAGGGGAGGAAGGAAGAGAGAGAGAGGAGAAGGAAAGGGACAGAGAAGATGATGGCGACAGAGGAGGAGAGGGAAGGAGAGAAGAAGAGGGAGTGAGAAGGAGAGAAGAGAGGAGAGAGAGAGAAGGAGGGGAGAGGAGGCAAGAAGGAGAGGAAGAGGGGGAAAGAGAAGGAGATAGACAGACAGAGAGAGAGAGAGAGAGAGAGAGAGAGAGAGAGGAGAGAGAGAGAGAGAGAGAGAGAGAGAGAGAGAGAGAGAGAGAGAGAGAGAGAGAGATAGATAGAGGAGAGAGAGAGAGAGAGAAAGAGAGAGGGAAGAGGTAAAGAGAAAGAAGGATATAATCATCATCACCATCATTATC
>NW_020870812.1:0-12500 GCF_003789085.1 Penaeus vannamei
CTATGGTCTCGTGTATCTTCGTGATGTCTCTCTCTCTCTCTCTCTCTCGTCTCTCTTCTCTCTCTCTTCTCTCTTCTCTCTCTCCTGTCTCTCCTCTCATCTCTCGCTCTGCTCTCCTCCTCTCCTTCTTCCCTACTCCTTCTTCTCTCCACTCTCCTCCCTACTCTCTCCCTGCTCTCTCTCTCTCTCTCTCTCCATCTTCTCTCTCTCTCCTCTCTCTCTCTCTCTCTCGCCCTTCTTCCGTTCCCTTCTCTCCCTCCCTCCCACACTCTGCCTGTGCCGCTCTAGTCCCCTCTCGTCTCCTTCCCGCCCTCTCCACCCCTTCTCCTACTCTCCACCTTCCGCCCTCGTCGCCTCTCCCTCTCTCTCTCCCCTCTCCTCCTCTCCTCTCTCTCTCCTCTCTCTCTCTCTCTCTCTCTCTCTCTCTCTCTCCCTCTCCCCTCTCTCCCTCTCCCCTCTTCCCCTGTTCCTCTTATGTCACCTTTGCCCTCTTTCTTTTTTTTTTTCTTTCTCTCTCTCTCTCCCTCTCTTATGTCACTTTCCTCTTTCTTTTCTATCTCTCTCTCCCATCCCTCCTCACCTGGCTCTCGTCCGTCACCATCTTCTTGGTCTTCTCATCTGGAACACCGAGCTTGGTCTTCCCCGCCCGGAGGTTCCACCTGCTCCAGGCGAAGTGCACGGCGGGGGCGACGAGGGCCAGTGCACCGGTACAGGTGCTGCTCCGTCGGCCGGTGCTTGGTCGGGAGGCCGTCGATGTGCAGCTAGGAGTCTCGGTCCGGTTGAACAGGTTGATGCCGTTTTTTTCTAAAACTGGAGGGTCTGGGGGGGGGGGGGGATCAGAGTCAGAGAGAGAGACTGAATGATATCGAGAGCGATGACTGAGAGCTGAGGAGAGAGAGAGAGAGCGAGATGACGATTCGAGATTCGAGAGGATGATAGAGACGATGAGAGAGAGGAGAGAGAGAGGGTTTATTTAGAAAAGGTGTTTATTCATGGTTTTAATTTTCTTTGATGTCATTATGACTGATTATTTTCGTCTTTATTCTTTTGTGTTCGTGCAATGCTCAAGCCGGTAGGGAATATACCTTATCTGAATCAGAATTAGATTTTAGATTTTTGCACTGTATGATAGGTTGGTCCTGCAGTAGTTCATCCGCACTGCCTTCTGGGATAATTAAGAAAAACATACTTAAATGATGCGCAGAGTCTTTGCTTGGGTAAATCAGAGCTGTTGTGTTGCAAGTACTAACAACAACAAAGGCGATGATTGCCAATAACAATCATACCAGTGATTTGATACAATGATAAAGATCTACCTATTTCCCATTTTAAAAATCCATCATTCCAATCTTCCATTTCCCATTTTCCATAAAAAATGAAATCCTTTCTTCGTTTCTCTCTCTCACCAGTAATCCTACAACTCAAACACGAATGCAACATGTTTCCCCACCTTGATGAGCGCCCCTGGCTTCATGTTCTTTCCGTACAGGTGCGAGAGGGCCGTGCGGGCGCCGTCCTGCAGGTTGGCCAGACACACCTGGCCTTCCTGTGCGGGGAATGTGAAGGTATCAAAAAAGAATTCACAAAAGGTATCAAAAAAGAATTATAAGCTTATATTATTAAGGTGTAACTTATTTGCTTGTATTTGCTTGTTGTTGTTGCTGTTGTTGTTTATAGGCCTGTATTATTAAGGGTAACTTATTTGCTTGCATTTAGTTGTGTTTTTTTGCTGTTGTTATTTATAGGCCTGTATTATTAAGGGTAACTTATTTGCTTGCATTTAGTTGTTGTTGTTGTTATTTATAGGCGGTATTATCTAATAGTTGTTGGCTTCTCGTACATAATTGAAGTATCAAAAGCGTCTGAGTTTGGATTAGGTAATGTTTAAGATCAATCTGATATGCGTGGAATTAGGGTATGTGGGTGGTTTGGGGGTGGGGTTGTTTGCAGGGGGTGCGATGGGGTTGTTGGGGTGGAGGGATGGGTATGGGGTGTTTCGGGAGGGGGCGGGTTAAGGCATTCATCTGATTGCGTTGGATTAGGTATGTTTAGGCATTCATCTGATTGCGTGGGATTAGGGGTTAATGTTTAAGGCATCATCTGATTGCAGTGGATTAGGGTAATGTTTAAGATATCATGATTGGTTGGGATATAGGTAATGTTAAGGCATATCTGATGTGCGCGTGGATTAGTAATGTTTAAGGCCATCATCTGATGCGTGGATAGCGGGGAGGGTGGGGGGTAATGTTAAGGTGGCATCATCTGATTGCGGGATGAGGTAAATGTTTAAGCATCATCTGATGCGTGGATTTAGGGTAAAATTTATGGCTTTAAGGACATCTGATGGCTGTGGATTAGGTAATGTTTAAGGATCACTCCTGATTGCGTGGATATAGGTAATGTTAAGGCATCTGATTGCGTGGATTATAATGTTTAAGGATCATCTGATTGCGTGGATTAGGTAATGTTTAAGGCATCATCTTCTGAATTCGTAAAATATTCGTGTCAAATTCCCTTGTTACTATTCTACTCTTCATTATTTCAAAACGTTTACAGGCAGAATTATATATCTGAAATATGTCTTTTGTCATCAGCGATTTCAAATTTCACATTTTTCCTATTAGTGACAAACTATAGGATTTCTATTACGACGTGAAAATTATAGGAATGTTGGTCGCGATCACGTAAAAGATAATGCGTATGTTAAGGTATTATAAGAAAGTATAATAATGTATAAGATAATGTATAAAAAAATGCGTTGTTCGAGGTAACTGAATCTCTCAGTAACTCTTAACAACTTATTAGAACCTCCAAAATTCTACAAAACAAATATCAACTATTTCTAAGGGTCCCCAGAACCCCAATTACAACGACAAATCACAGAATATTTCTGAAAACAACCGTAAAAAATACAGGTCCATTTCCATGCAACTATTCTACTATTCACTATTCCAAAACATAAAAAATATATAAATAAAAAGTATAGAATCATATCTTTCGTTATAAGGCAAAAACAAAACAAAAAACCACGAAAAATGAACTTAGACACGAAAACAAACGCCGATTTTACCGTGATGGTGAAGTCGGCCACGACGACGGCGGCGATGAGGGTGAGCGACACGGAGGCGGCGCCCTTCGGCTTCAGCTCCCAGCTCTGGAAGGGCAGGTTGGCGTAGCGGTTCATGGCCAGGCCCATCACGCCCAGACGCATGGTGCGTACCTGTGGGGGGAGGGGGGGGGGGGGTCGCAAGCTATTTAATTAATCGCTTCGCTCGATTTCTCTTCGCTCTTTCTCTTTCTCTTTCTCTTTTCTTCTCTTTCTCTTCTCTTCCTCTCTTCTTTCTCTTTCTCTTTCTCTTCTCTTTCTCATTCTCTTTCTCTTTCTTTTCTCTCTCTCTTTCTCTCTTTCTCTCTCTTTCTCTGTCTCCTCTCTTTCTCTCCCTTTCTCTGTCTCCTCTCTTTCTCTCCCTTTCCTTTCTCTTTCTCTCTCTTCTCTCTCTCTTTTCTCTCTTCTCTCCTCTCTCTCTTCTCTCTCTCTCTCTCTCTCTCTCTCTCTCTCCTCTCTCTTTCTCTCTCTCTCTCTCTCTCTTCTCTCTCTCCTCTCTCTCTCTCTCTCTCTCTCTCTCTCTCTCTCTCTCTCTCTCTCTCTCTCTCTCTCTCTCTCTCTTCTCTCTCTTTCTTTCTTCTCTCCCTCTCCTCTCTCCTCCCTTCTCCCTCTTTCTCTCTCTCCCTTCTCCCTCCTTTCTCCTCTCTCCTCTCCCTCTCCTCTCTCTCCTCTCCCTCTTCTCTTCTTCTCCCTCTTCTCCCTTCCTCCCTCTCTCTCTCTCTCTCCTCTCCTCTCTCTCCCTCTCTCTCTTCTCCCTCTCTCTCCTCCCTCCCATCTCCCTCTCTCTCTCTCTCTCTCTCTCTCCCTTCTCCCTCTCTCTCTCTCCCTTTCTCCCCTCTCTCTCTCTCTCCCTTCTCTCCTCTCTCTCTTCTCTCTCTCTCCTCTCCCTTCTCTCTCTCTCTTCCTCTCCCTCCTTCCCTCTCTCTCTCCCTCCCTTCTCTCTCTCTCCTCCCTCCCTTTATTCCCAAGCACAACGGAAGCACATCTCCTCACCTGCATCACGCACTGGTCCTCGTTGTACTTGAGCGTCGTGGAAGTAGTCCGTGGACCCCTCTCTCTCTTCTCCCTTCTCCCTCTCTCTCCCCTCCCTTCTCCCTCTCTCCTCTCTCCCTCCCTCCCTTTATTCCCAAGCCACAACGGAAGCACATCTCCTCACCTGCATCACGCACTGGTCCTCGTTGTACTTGACGTCGTGGAAGTAGTCCGTGGACCCTCTCTCTCTCTCCCTTCTCCCTCTCTCTCCTCCCTTCTCCCTTTCTTCTCCTCTCCTCTCTCCCCCCTTTACCCCCCAAGCCACAACGGAAGCACATCTCCTCACCTGCATCACGCACTGGTCCTCGTGTACTTGACGTCGTGAATAGTCCGTGGACCCTCTCTCTCTCTCCCTTCTCCCTCTCTCTCCCTCCCTTCTCCCTCCCTCTCCTCTCTCTCTCTCTCTCTCTCTCTCTCTCTCTTCTCTCTTCCCTCACCCTTTTTATTCCCAACCAGCAGAACGGAAGACATCTCCTCACCTGCATCACGCACTGGTCCTCGTTGTACTTGACGTCGTGGAAGTAGTCCGTGGACCAGCAGCGCTTGTTCTCGTCCCACAGCACCATCTGAGGGGGTTCGAACCAGAAGGCGGAGTCTGGCAGCCTGGGAGGGAGAGGGTGGGCTACGGTCTTTTGTTTTGGCGAGTTGGCACCCCTTTTTTTTCTAGGGCTTTGTTTGTGTGTTTTTTAATAGTTTGATGCTGTGTTTAAAGCAGGGTAATAATTGGCAAATAATTGTAAATATCAAATGATAGCATTGATCATAAAATATATCAATGATAACATGAATAAGGATGATAAAAATAATGATAATGATAATAATGACAGTAATCATAATATTGATAATGATCAATGTTAATGATAATATTACAAATAATTAGAGTGATAACAATGACAATTAACGGCAAGCGCGTCGCCACCACTTGATCGTGATGAGGAGCAGCTTCTTCATCTCCTTCTCCAGCTGCCGCATCTCCTGCTCCACGGCCTCGGGGTCACGGCGCCGCTGCCCGCCCGCCTCGGAAGGAGCGGGCGGGGGTTGTACTGCGCCACCCACTCCGACCTTGGACACGGTGCCACACCTCCTCCACTGCGGGCGAGGGGGAGGGGAAGGTCTCAATGTGGATAGGATGAGGCGGGGGGATGAATGAGAGCGGAGGAGAGTAGGATGAGGCGGACGGGATGAGTGGATGAGGCGGGGTGGATGAGTGGATGAGCGCGGAGGGGGGATGAGTGGTATGAGGGCGGGGTGGATGAGGCGCGGGATGGATGAGGGGGTAGTGATGAGTGTGATGAGGCACATGGTGGAGAGGCGATGATGAGGGATGGAGGCGGACTGGAGTGAGTGGCTCACCGAATGTATTGATGAGGGGTGATGAGATCTGGATGAGGCGGGTGTGGGCTGATGAGTGATGAGGCGGGGATGGGATGTGATGTGGATGAGGCGGAGTGGATGAGTGGATTGTGTTTGTTTTTAAGAGGATCTTTACGACGGTGGCCAAGGACTTTTTTATAGTGTTGCTTGTTTGAACTTAATTATTTGACTGTGAAATACGACTGGGCGGACGGATGAACAAAAACATTCTGCATTGTTGATACAGTGGCAGAAAAAAAATACTATAAACCATTTTATTTGAAAAGTGAGACAGTTGCAGACATCAGCTCATTAACTCTCTCTCTCTCTCTCTCTCTCTCTCTCTCTCTCTCTCTCTCTCTCTCTTTCTCTTCTCTTTCTCTTTTCTCTTTCTCTTTCTCTTTCTCTCTCTCTCTCTCTCCTCTCTCTCTCTCTCTCCTCTCCTCTCTCTTCTTTCTCTTTCTCTCTCTCTCTCTCTCTCTCCTCTCTCTCTCTTCTCTCTCTCTCTCTTCTCTCTCTCTTCTCTCTCTCTCTCTCTCTCTCTCTCTCTCTCTCTCTCCCTCCCCCTCCCTCCCTCCCTCCCTCCCTCTCTCTCTCTCTCTCTCTCTCTCTCTCTCTTAATGTATAAATTACCCTTCCATCTCCTCCCCTTCCCCCACCCCCCCTCTGCCTCCCACACCCACCCTGAGTGATGGTGTGCAGTCCGCCAGCACCCGTGGCTGCGGCGGCACCTCCAGCAGGTCCACGGTGTAGACGCCGCCCTGGACACGGGTACCGACGAAGGTTCAGCTCCCCGGCGGGTGTCGTGGAGTGCGGCTGCTTGGCCTTCTTCGTGGACACCGGGGGCGCGCCTGGGGAGGTGGGTCGCGGTGGGACGGGGTCAAAGGTCGAGGCGCACAGGGAAGGGTTGTATCGGGGTTTTCCAACAGAGGAAGTGATTTTTTGGATTGGCTTTTTGTTGATGGCAGATTTTTTTTTTCTTTGTTATTGTGTTAGTGTTTATTTTAGTTTTCGTCACAGTTGTTGTAGACGTTGTAGTTGTTATTGTTATTATAATCATTATCATTACTAATTATAATTGTATCATTATTGGTTTCATTATCTTATTGTGCAGTTACATTTATCATTATCATCATTATCATTATCATTATTGTCATTCATTATCATTATTGTCATTATCATTGTCATATTAATAATAGTATTGTTAATGACAATGTAACATATTATGGCATTATTATATAACATTATCATTATCGTTATCGTTGTGGTTGTTGTTGTATTATGTTATCATTATTACTATTATTTTGATTAGTATAGTATTGTCATTATCAATGATCATTATTATTAATTATTACATATGGTTAGTATTGTTATGATTATTATCATTATGTATTTATTATTATTGATATAATTTTATTATTATTCATTGTATCATTTTATCGATTTTTTTATTATTTATTATGATTATTACTATCGATTACATTATTATTATTATTATTATTATTATGACTGTCATTATTAGTACTGGTATTACATCATTATCATCATCATCATTATCATGATTATTATTACTATTAGCAATAATACCAATATTATGACCATTATTAAAGCTACTGCTGATCATTTTAGGGATATGTGAAGGAATGAACATATCACAGTTATATATAATTGATTCAAGCTTGGAAAGAAAATTGGCTGACCTTAACTCTCGTCTCAGAATAAAAAACATCTTAATGTTACTTTTAAATAGATCACAAACGGGAAAGGACTTGCATTAAATATATATTGATCTAAGAACATCAATTCGCTCATGAATAGTACCCGAAGTGAAGTTATTCAAATCTCAAGGTAATTGATATCAAGAGAATATAAGATTAAAGAAAGACAACTATTTTTTATGATTAAAAAAGTAAAGAAAGACAACGTGAATGGAAGTCGAAGTTCTACTCACAATGCTATAAAAAATATAGAAAACTGAAACAGAAAAATAGACGACCTTCTAAAAGCCCTTTACATGTCACTTTCCACCAACATACACTTAGCAACATACATATACATAGAGATACTTACCCTCCACCCCCTACTACCCCCCAGTACCCACGCCCACCGTGACAACCTCTAATTTAACACCACGCCCGAGAACTCACGGTCAAACAGCCGTCCCTCCGCCCACGGTCTTAAAGAGCTGTCGTCTTTTACTTGCAGAAACCGCCCACGACAAAGAAAAATTGCTTACCCTTGCTGTCCTTGTCGCTGTCTTTGTCCTTGTCCTTGTCGCCTTTGCCGCCGCTCTGAAATGCGAGAGAAGAGGAGAGCGATAATGGCGACTGGGGTTGCGATCGAGGTGGGAGAAGGTAGGGTAGTGATGGTGGGGATGAGCGTGGTATGGAGAAACAGTAATGACAATGATATGTAATAACCAAACTCGTAATATCAGTAATAAGGGTAATAAATATATATATATATACATTATCAAGTCATGATATCAATGATACGATCGCTGACATTGATTATCCAATTCCTACTACCACTTTCTCTGTTACCATTATCATTGTGGTGGCTTCATTACCATAAACATTATTCATATCAATAGTAGCAGCGGGAGCATGAGTTTCTTTTTTTTCATTATTATTAGTAGTAGCAACAGCATCAGTCATATCATTTTAACATGAGCGTGTGAATGAGACTGGGTCCCTCCACATTGACTTAATCAATCAATTCTGGTGGAGGTGTATTGTGTGGAAATTAACTATGTATTTTGCACGTAAAATAGATATATTATTTGGACATATGACAGCCTAATTGCGCAACTGGTAAAAGGAATTATATATATCTAATTATATATATATATATATATATATATATTATATATATATATATATATAGTTTATATATGTATGTGTGTGTGTGTGTATGTATATATATATATACTACTATATGATATATTATAAATACACCATACTACAACCACACACACAACACACACGACACACACACACACACACACACACACACACACACACACACACACACACACACACACACATAATTCAGCTTCAGATGGAAGTTCTTTCTGGATCTGACTTTTCGTAGGTTTGTTGATATATGGATATTGTTTGGGTTGATTTGAGATGATTGGGGTGTGAATTTCTGGGGAAAGGGTGCAGATGATATATTATATATATAGTATATAATATATATATATATTTATATATATATATATATATATATATATATATATATATATTTTCCGTTTTTCAAGCAAGATTCTGAAAGTATTTAACTGCTAACTGGTAAGAAGTATACTAATTAGGAAAAGTTTTTTTTTTATTCTGTACATTCGGAAACGGAAAAGCAAGTTGTCTTGGCTGACTGCTTTATAACGTTCAGAATCGATCAGTGTCCTTACGGGGAAAGTGAATGGAACTTGACCTTATTGTTGGCAGATCCTGAACTTCAGAAATACGAAGGAATGATTGATGAATCAGTCAGATCAGTGGTACCGATAAAAGAAGTTTAAGGACGCCTTTCCACCCAACAAAATATTTATAAATTTTAGGCCTGTAGTACGAAACCTTTTTTAACCTCTCTCGTATAATTGCTCTAGTTAAACTGGCCCCTTAACTTTTACGACTGTCTAAAGTGCATGTACAACCTCTTGCATAAACACATCACAGTATATCCGATTCATTATACATTCTTTGGTATTACATAATCTAGTAGAGCGCAAGTATAAGCAACAACTTCCCGCATCAACAAACCAGTTTATGAAGCATGTTACATATTCTCGGATATGACACGATCTCTTGGGATGCATAACTGGTGGTTGTCTAGCTACTGCAGTTCAATTTGTCCTTACGACCTAGTTTGATATCGTGAGCACTGTTCCTCTCGCATTAATTGCCAAAAAATGGATAATGAGCTTAACTCGATTTACGAAGAGTAATGGATATTCTTTTGAATTTCCTATTCTGTTAATTGTGGACCAAGATAATGGACGAGGCTTCTTGAAGCCAATCTTGTGGCTTCAATGAATCTTTATCCTTATACACTTGTCCAATTCCCTCTAGTGATGTGTATTTTTAATAAGCCTTCACATTATTTCACTTATTCACTTCACCATTATTCACTCATTTCCTTTCACATAGTTTCTTTTTCTTATCAATCTGATCCCTTATTTCTTATTTTAAGGGAGGATTATACAATACCAAAAATGCGCTTATTCAAGGGAAATAAGTGCAGAAAGACATGGAAATTTCTTTTCATTTATGTGACTGAAGTCAAAGGAGAAAATTACCTCTCATTAACGCTGACGGTAGCGCTGTCATAAGACTGACACTTTTCTCGAAAAAGAAATGACAGACAGGCATACAGAGAAAGAGAAAGAAAGAAAAAAGACACTCTTTTTCCTCCACTTCCTCTCTCCCTTTCTTCGCCCTTTCCCCCCCCTCACCCTTCCTCCTCCTCCTCCCCCTCCCTCCGCTCCCTCCTTTCCCTCCCTCCCCCCTCCGCTTCTTTCCTCCTTCTCCCTCCTTTCCTTCCTCCTCCCCCCCTCCCTTCCTTCCTCCCTCGCCTCCTCTCCCGTTGCCTTCCTCCGCTCGCTCCCTTCCTCCCCGTCCCTCCCGTCCCTTCCGTACCTCCTTCTCCTTCTCCCTTCCTCCCTTCTAGTCTTCCTTCTTCCTCCCTCTCCTCCTCCCTGCCCGTCCCGTCACTTCCTCCCTCCCCTCTCCCGTCCCTTCGCTACCCTTCCTTCCTTCCTCTCGCCGCGACTCTGGTCCTACTTACGCGGTGCGTAACGCTAGGGAGCTGATGTGGATCCGCGAGTGGCTTACCAGGGGCTCACGACGGTGGCGTGTATGCCGCCGCGCTCCGCGTGCCCTGCCCGATTCTTCGCTCCTCCCCCTCCCTTCCTTTCCTCCCTCTCCCCCTCTCTCCTCCCTTCCGCTCCCTCCCTTCCTCTGTGTTCCTCTGCCCTCTTAGGGATAAGCACCTAGGACATCACCGGCTCCTCTAGGTCGCGCTTTTTACGGCCCATTGTGGGTTCACGCTGACGGCTGTTCGCATTTGATGTGAATGACACAGTAGTGTATGTTTCGCGGTCGAGCATCTCGATTCATGTATTAGAGCTCATAGATGTGATATTATATTCTGCTCTCGTAAATATGACGTTATAGCAGTATCTCTCGCCTTCGTCTGAATCTCTGTCTCTCTCTCTCTCGGGGTCTCTTCTCGTCGTCTCGCTCTCTCTCGCTCTTGTCTCTCTCTTCTCTTCTCTCTCCTTCTCTCTCTCTCTCTCTCGTCTCTCTCATTTTCTCATCTCTGTCCTCCGTCTTCGTCTCTGCTCTCGCTCGATTTTTCGTCTCTGTCTCCTCTCTCTCGTCTCTCTGCTCTAGTCTCTCTCTCTCTTCTCTCCTTTGCTCTCTGCGTCTCTAATCTCTCAGCAACCGCACAACCCACACACCTATGCCTCTTATCTCTCTCCATCCCATCTTCTATTCTCACTAATACCTCTCACTCTCTCCGACACAAACAGCACTCCATACTCGCCTATGCCCACTCGACTAACGCTACTACTACTCTTACCTACCTCTCCTACCTCACCTCACTCATCTCACCTCACTCTACTTCTCACGTATCTATCTACTACTTACTACTACACCCTACTACATCATAGTACACTACCTCATTCTGATAATCATTGAATGATCGTAGTATATACATATATAGTCACATCATGTCGTACACAGCACACACGACAACAGTAGATTGTTGTCACACACGATATACACACACACACACACTAATCAGCACTACACACACAAGCAGGTACGACATATATATGTAGTATACGTATATATTATATATATAGATATAGTAGTACGATAGGATAGATAGATAGAATAGATAGATATATGACAAAGCATTGATGCTGGAAAGGGGTTCCTTGTCGAGCGCATCTTGATGCGGACCAGGGAGGGTAAGGGATAAGGAAGCGAGTAGAGGTAGTGTGGGAGGTACGAGTAGGAAAGTGCGTGCGCGCAGGGAGAGAAGGGAGGAGGAGGGGAAAGGAGAAGAAAGAAAGTAGTGGTCACATAAAGACTGGTGGTGATATAGTGGAGAGTGAGCAGACGAGAAACAGAAGTAAGGGGGATAAGGGGATAAGAGAGATAGTAGGGTGGATAAGTGTATAAGGGAGTGAGAGTAAAAGGATAAGGGTGATATATATAGTAGAGTAGGTGAGAGGGATAATGAGGTCTAGTATATAGATAGATATATAGTATAGAGTGATGTGGTGAGTTGGGGTATGGTGTGTGTGTTGGTGTGTGATGCTAGGTGCGTGTGTTGTGTAGTGGTGTAGTGATGTGTGTGGGTGTGTGTGTGTGTATGTGATGAGTGAATGTATATAATAAGGGAGTTAGTCTTTTTTATATATATTTATATCTTATTTCTCCATTAATGTATCTCTTTGATTCTTAGGTATGGCCTGGTCTGGTCAATTCTGTTATTTACGAATGATATTAAAGATGCTTAATTAGACAGCGATACTAGAATACTAGATCCAGCGATGTAATGAAGAAGGTTAGAATTGTGTGGCTGCTTTGTATGCTGTGTGAAGTTCGCATCGTAGTAATGGATGATAATGGTGTGTAAGTATACAAGTGTGTGTGTGTGTGTAGTGTGTACTTTTCTGTGGCTATTTATTTGGTTCGTTGCTATGAATGATTAGGCCTGGGTCGGATTGTATATTTGTGGTGTAGGTATGTCTGTGATAGTAGGTAGAGTTCTTTGTTCGTATCGTGATTCCCTCTGTGAAGAGATTACAGAATCAGCCAAGGGTCAGACCTCCAAGGTGCAGCTAGCAAGACAGACGCGACAGACGCACAGAAGAGACTAGCTCGAATACCAGGAAATGCAGGAGTGATTCACTAGAGTTCTCGGCCACAGGCGGGCAGTGAGTTGTTGGATCATCATCGTGTCTGGAACATGGAGTTATTATGGTCGTACACAC
>NW_020870812.1:17500-35833 GCF_003789085.1 Penaeus vannamei
CCCCTCTCCCCCGTGTCCCCTCACCCCCACTGCCACTGCCTCCTGCCTTACTCCCTCTATCCTTCTACTTCCTACTCTTTCTCCCCCCAGCCTACTTCTTCTTTCCTTCTTCTCAGCCCTTCTTCTCTCTTCCTCCATTTATCCACCTTCCCTTCTTCCTTCAGCCTGACTCCTTTCCATCCAGTTTTTCCTCCAACTCTTTCTCCTCACCTTTCATTTCCTCCTCCTCCTCCTCCTCCACCTTCCTCCACCCACCTCCTACTCCTCCTCTCCTCTCTTCGTTTTCCCTTCTTATTATTCCTCCTCCTCTCTTCTCTTCTTTTTCCCCCTTCTTCCTCCTCCTCCTCCTGCCCTCCCTCTTCCCACTCCCTGCACCCACCTCCTCCTCCTCCATGATCCTGTCCCTGGTGAGCTCCATCGTCTGGTCGAGCTCCTGCAGCAGCGCCCCCGTGGTCCGCAGCTGCTCCTTCCTCTGGCGCTTCTGCTCCCGCCGCTGCTCCTCCCGCCGCGCCGCCTCCTGCGCCTCCTTCTGCTTCCGGGCCTCCTCCTCCTCGGCCTCGCGGATCCTTTTTTTTGGGGGGGGGGGGAGGGGGGAGGAGAAGGAGAGACAGAGAGATTAGAAAATCGTTGCGTTTGGCATGGATTTCATATTTTTTTGTTTTGTTTTCTCTCTGAAATCAAAATGGTGTATTGGCAGTAATTATATGATTTTCTGGTCATAAATCCAAACTTGAACACAGCCACCTACCGTACTTTCTCCGCCAAGAACACGCCAGGCGCCGTGACAGAAAACAGATAAATAAATTAAAACCTAAAATAAATCTATCCCGTTTTCATTATCTCCATGTCTCCCTCTCTACCTACTTGGCCTCCTCTGCTTCTCTCTGTCGTCTCTCTTGTTCTAGTCGACGTAATTTCTCTCTCTCCTCTTTGCTGAGCTTCCTCGTCCCGCCCTGTTGCTGTAACGTGAGTTGGTTTACCTTCACTCCACCGTGTGAGGAGTAAAGCTACAGTGCGATAAATGTTTGTTTGATTTTTACTTTAGTTACCCATGCAAGTCGCAGGTTGTAGAAAACGCGACTCAAGTTTGTTGCCTCGCACAGGCTGTGAAAATCTTTGGCAGAATTTGGACATTTTATTTAGATATTTAGAGTGAGACTGTGAGGATCTCGAGGGTTAATCATACAAAAATGGTTTCACAATCATAGAAATTACTTGTCGCGTGCGGTCTGGGCGTAGAGACACGTCCGTTGAGAAATGTTGCCTGGTTTTTACTTTATTTTTGATGCATTAAAACAATGACATTATTGGTCTATGGTATTACTGACATGCGTATACTAGTGTATGCTTACATGTGTGCGAGTGTGTATGTGCATGTGTGTGAGTGTGTGTGTGAGTGTGTGTGTGTGTGTGTGTGTGTGTGTGTGTGTGTGTGTGTGCGTGTGTGTGTGTGTGTGTGTGTGTGTGTGTGTGTGTGTGTGTGTGTGTGTGTGTGTGTGTGTACGATTGTACGTGTGCATTGGTGTATATGTGCGTGTAGGTCCCCGGACTTACGTCTCATTTAACTCGTAAAAATGCAGTGTATGTCATTATATTCCCATGCACTCATCTCTCAAAATCGCATGCCATCCCCGCCCACGGAAGTCATGACATGTCAGAAATGCCTTCAGACATGCACTTCGATGCTCACTCTTACATGAAAGTTATCAGACATGACAGTGCAAAGATCAAGACCAATGACGTCAGACGTTTTCATATATATACGTACCTGAAATATTCCTGAGGTGTCATATGTCGCTGGAATGGATAATTTTGGTAAATTTGTGAGCATAGGCGGTGCAAATGTGACATAGAGAGTGACATAAGCATCTCATCAACGGCTGTGAAAGGACGACACATAAAGCTGACTAAGCAATGATCTTTCTGCCAAAATAAATCCATTGATTAATTAAAACCGCTAGCCGTGTCTTTGAAAGCAATTATGAAGAAAAGCAGTATAGATGGAAATGGAGCAAATACAATAAAAGATAAACAGCACAGACGATTACAATCACAGATAAAGACAAGATTGTAAATCTAAGGTTTGCAAAACATGTATGAATAACAACGAAAAAAATATATAAAAATATTTGTGCACTAATTAAGATATGTTGAAAACTGTTAATAGACATCTAATACCATGCATATGATCTTTCTTTTATGATGCTATGCACTGACGAATATTCGTAAACCCTGCATACATAGCATCATGCACACTACACTCTTCATACACCTTTTCATATGCAAGATATCTAATGCATATTTCATATTGGTCACAGAGTTAATTTTCATATCCACTATATATCCAGAAATATTATATATCTGTACATTATATCTACAGATGTAATAAATCATATTCAATCCCGTGCAAAAGACATGGTGCATAGCATAGGGCATTGAAATTCAATTTCTGTGGTACGTAGTACATTTGTGCACATAAGTTATGAAGAGAGAGAGAGAGAGAGAGAAGGAGAGAGAGACACAGAGAGAGAGAGAGAGAGAGAGAGAGAGAAGAGGAGAGACAAGAGAATGGGAGAGAGAGAGAACAAGAGAATGGGAGAGAGAGAGAGAGAGAGAACAAGAGAATAGGAGAGAGAGAGAGAGAGAACAAGAGAATGGGGAGAGAGAGAGAGAGAACAAGAGAATGGGAGAGAGAGAGAGAGAGAACAGAGAATGGAGAGAGAGAGAGAGAGAGAGGAGAGAAGTGGGATGAGAGAGAGAGAGAACAACTGCAAGAGAATGGAGAGAGAGAGATAGAGAGAGAGAACACAAGAGATGGGAGAGAGAGAGAGAGAAGAGAGTGAGAGAGAGAGAGAGTGCTTACGATCTTCAGAAAATGTAATTGGATGACCTTTATAATGTTACTTCATTAACCTGCAATAATCTGCTGCGTAAATCTGTATACCTGCACATATATTTTTCCAGTAAAAAAATATCTTATCAAAATTCAGTACAATACCAATGCAATGCCAATGTTTAATATTTACATAATGGAATGGAGCACATGCATTTTATTAGACTCCAACGCCGTGAATTATATTGCTATTTCAATCAGGTGAACGAAAACCAGTAGTAACAACACCGAACAGTGCTTTTAAAAAATTAAAACATCTTACAGATGGCTTTTCTCAATTACTTTTGTGACATGAACAAACTTAATAAACCTATCTTGTTACGCGAGCTAATTGAAAGGCGCTCAGTGCCATATGTTGGCCCGCATTCGATAAGGTAAGATAAAGATAGACAGCCTTTGGCATGCACAGCGATCATGATGTCCCATGACGTCATTTTCACTACGGAGTTGGCACGAATCCGGTGGAAGAAGAAGAAGCAGAAGAAAACTGATCCGATACAATTGGGAAACATCACAGTACTCGCTCCTATAGTTTCATCAGAGAGATGAGAGTGAGTGAGTGATGTGATGAGTGAGTGAGTGTGTGTGTGTGTGTGTGTGTGTGTGTGTGTGTGTGTGTGTGTGTGTGTGTGTGTGTGTGTGTGTGTGTTATAGAATGTGTGACTATTCGTCTGTCTAGATGTCTGTGTGTCTGTATATGTGTGTGTGATGAACAAAATACCAACAAAGTAACGTGTGCACCTGGTTAGAATGAAGCATATTTAGTCGAATGCACAGTTCTCTTCCTATCGGGACTATTTCATGTTGGCGTGTATGTATGTACATATATAATGCATACACACATGGAAAAATGCATGCATGAAACATACACAATAGCACATGCACTGTCGATTGACGTACGTTAATCGACAAAAGCACAGTTGCATGCATGTATACTTGCGTACAAAATAATCAAAGTCATACGCGATTATACATAAATATACATGCGCGTAATTGCTGAATATGCTATTATATAAACATACTTAGGGACATAAATTCATGTATGCTAGTGTTTGTGCGTATGTCAGTGCTTAAAGAGATATGTCTTAATACATGACTGACAGCATGCAGTCCAAGTACACCCTAATGCATGGTGTTGCCCACATTGCCGCTTACCTTCGGAGGCATGTTATGAAAATTACCAGCCAATTATTTCTTCTCCTTTTCCAGAAAACTAGAAAATTCTCCCCAGAACGAAATGTCTCCTTGAGCCGTCTTCTTCAGAAACACAAGATAGCGTCGCGGTTTCCATAGCAACCGCTAGTTCGCGCCGGCGCCGCTAGATGTCAGCGCGGCGCCGAGAATCAGCTGTTCCAAACAATAACAAAAACAAAAGAGAGAGACTGCATGACGTGAGAGGAGTCAGGCGCAGAGAAGGACAGTCAGGCAAGCAGTCAGGCAGGAAGGTCACCCTGGAAAGGTCATTGGATGGACGCTTAGGATCACGTGGTGAGGAATGACCGTATTTCAAGGAGGAAAGTCACTCCTCTCGGGTTTTATTTGGGATTAAGGGCGTTTTGAGAATTTTACGCTCATGGTTTTAAATAATTTTTCATCGTTGTATTTCATCATGTGGTTCTTGGAAGCATTGCATCATGAAGTGCCGGGTTCATAATTGGAGCAAAAGTTATTCCTTTTGTTGATTCTGTTTTAGCAATTTAAAGGATTAAAAGCCTGTATTCTGATGTTAGATTTACGTAACTTTTGATTCTTTTGAGGTCATTACATCACCTACTGCAGTACTTGATCTTATCGATTGTGTCTGTCAAGCACAAAGTTGCGTGAGTGGAAATTCTCTGAAGATGTGTCACGGACTCTTAGTTGATGTTATTTTTGTTTATTTATCAATTTATCATTTCTAGATAATGTGAAGATTTCAAATAACTTATTATTTGCATTTTTTGTGCTTTACTGTTTTGTTGATATCGAGAATAGATACTTTCAGAGTTATATGTTTTAATTGTTGTGCAATGCTACTATATTGTTTGTTAGTGGTAGTACAGATAAAGAGATAAGTAGTTCATAGGTCATAGGGAACATATTTTCAAACTTTTCCTTTTGGTGTGAATTCTTTTCTTCGTTTCTTTCATCTCTGCTGCTTATTCTTATCTTATTCTCAACTCATTTTTTTTATTTTATATATGTTTGTAGTAGTTATATAACTGCAACAACAGTATCTCTAAACTTAAAGCTTTTTTTTTGTGGGTGTGTGTGTGTGTGTGTGTGTGTGCGTGTGTGTGTGTGTGTTGTGTGTGTGTGTGTGTGTGTGTGTGTGTGTGTGTGTGTGTTGTGTGTGTGTGTGTGTGTGTGTGTGTGTGTGTGTGTGTGTGTGTGTGTGTGTGTGTGTGTAAATGTTTCACTTTTTCTTTTTCTTCTGATTTTTCTTAAGTATATCAGTCAGTCTTCATCTTTTTCTTATGCTTTTTTGTAGATCTGTTTTGTTGTAAAAGAAGAACTGGAATGTATACTAAGATTTTTTTCTTTACAGAAATTTTCATAAGCCGTCATCATGGCACAAAGATCACAGGTTATCCAACTGTATAAAAATGTAAGTATACTTCAGTATAACATACTGATCACAGAAGTTATTCATAATATGTTTTTCAACAACATAGCATCATAAACTCATGTACCATTACTTCAAAATAACTTAAATCTTAAAGTCAGTCATCATTTGCTCCTACACAGCATAAAGGAGTCATAATGTCTATGATTACTTTGATTTATCTTTTTTTCTTTCTCTTGTCTTTTTGTCTTCTAAATAATTATACGTTACTGTATTTTGTTACTCTTAAAATCAAATAAGTAAAATCATTCATGGAAAGGACTTGCATATGTAATGGTTTCTGCATAATTTTCATTTTGTTCTTAGATAACTAGTTAATTAAATTGAAATTTGATTTATTCAATTTTAGCTATTAACCACTTGCCGCAGGGGATGGCATGTACATGCCATGCCTACTGTGTGTTTAATTTAGTAATAGTTTTTACATATAGATGGCTCCACACGTGGTAAAGCACCAATGAGCCAGTTACAAGAACTACCTGTCTCACCTGTTAACCCATTTCCTAAATTTTTTATAAAATTTTATAAAAAATTTTAGTATTTAATACTGAAGTTAGTAATGTCAATAATAATATAGTAATTATAATGTTTATAACAAAAATAACAGTGTTGATATTCATAGCATTAGTAAAAAAAAAAAAAAAAAAAAAAAAAAGCATTTTCCTGCTATTTCAAGGAAAGGTGTGCTCACAAGATGTACAAATTGACTCCTTTGTGGCTATGTACAGAAACATTTAACAAAACAATACTAAAGTTAACGCAACATTCTCCCATCGGCATTAGGTTAAGATGGAATGACAGGATCCATTTTCTTTTCTAAGTTGAAGATTGTATTGAAAATTTTAATGATAATAATAAAAGGAAAAAGAAATTAATGAATAAGAATAAACTTGATTAGAAAGTATTTGCAGATTTGATAATTTGCTTTCTAGATCAAAATCTTTCCAGTATTGAGTTAAGTTAAATTACCCAACACACTTGAAAAGTTGCATGAAATTTAAAGCCATGCCAGTTTAGCATAATTTATATGTTACATCTAATATAGTGTATGTGTGTATAAAATTGCAGCTTCTCTACCTTGGCCGCGAGTACCCCATGGGGTATGAGTATTTCCGCGAGAAGCTCAAGAGAGCTTTCATGAAGAACCGAGAGGTCACCGACCCCGAGCAGATCAAGGTCCTTATTGGTCGTGGAGAATTCGTCATCAAGGAGATCGAGGCGCTGTACATGCTCAGGAAATATAGAACCATGAAGAAGAGGTATTATGAGGACTAAGAACGAAAAGAAATGCAAAGAAGGGAGATTTTGAAGTTTGAGCCAGCTGTTGATAAAAGAGAAGGAGAAAAAAATTGGGAAGAAATTCTGAAGAGAGCCTTCTTACTTCTTGTCATAATAGTGGAAGAGGTAGCTATGATAAAGACTTAAGAAATGTAAGAAACAAAGAGAATGGGTGCTATAAAGATTGACAAAAGTAATAGACACTACAAGGAAAGAAAGGAAGAAGAAAAAAAGACATTGTTAAACAAAGTCAAGAAAAAGACAGAGAGATGAAAAGACTTTAAGACATCATAGAAAATTTCAAAGGCTTCTATAAAAATTGGTGGAAAAAGGGCGAAAAAAAATATTTAAAAAAGCCTTTTTCATAGCATAATAGTGTACTTTTTTTGTAGGAAAGTAGTTTTTAGTAGACTAAGAATTGCTCTCTCATATTTCCCCATAATCTGTGCTTTCTGTATACCACTGAGAAATGTTTTCATACTTGTAATACAATTTTAGAAATAAAATGTCTTCATTGGGCTGTGAATTGGCATGTTCTCGGGTGTGGAGTTAAGATAATGATATACCCTTTATACATACCAGTAACTTAATATAACATGAAGTACCCCTTTCTACTTATACCATTATCAGTATCAACATATACCTAATATATAAGATATTTTTGTGGAGCATCATCATAATCACTTTTCAGGCTTGTTTTAACAGTATTAACTTTTAATCATATTCATATATCTGTGCTTACAATATTTATTGAAGTACTTAAGTCTACCATTGTTGAATGATACATTATTTTCTGTTACCTCCATCAAATACCTCATTACTTTAATCTATCATTTTTTTATTTAAAGGTTTTAAATGTCATGTATGTTAAATGCATTCAGAAAGCTCTGTGTATGTATGGTTCAGTACAGTGTATATTTCATTTTATGTAAAAGAAAAGATACTGGGATATTTTGCTATTTCTATATTTTAGTGGTATATAAAGCATATGAAAAAAAGAACCATGGATTTTGAGTCCTCTTGCTCTACTTATGTATTTTGAAACATTTCTGGAAAAGAATATTATGAAAATGATGTAGACCTTCATGAACAACAGAATGAGAACAATTGCGTACAGATATTTTATATTTCTTCCCCCTGATGAAAAGTCAAAATGATAATCTAAAGATGTATTACCTATGATAGGAACTGGATTCCTCTATACCAAGTTTGTTTCTGCTCCACCACAGAAAAAAAATAAAATCAGAAAAGATGAACATTTCAGCATAGCCTGCAAATATGCATAAATACTGCACTAGTATGACAAAAATTGTTGAAGGTTGTAATTTCTCCAACTTCAAATTGACAGCAAAGAATGATCTGCATAGAAAAAAATATATATCAGTTTCACTTGTGTATCATTTAGTTTTTTTCTCTCTCTTTTTCAAAGATATCTTTCACACCAGCCCTTTCTCTCTCCCTTAGTTGCTTCTCCTCAATAAAACTACTTGCCTGTTGGATTACTGACCAGGTGACTTCTTTGCATGTTGATATACTTGGTTATCATTTCCTCATCACCTGATTATGGTTTTTCCTCTCAAGGTTTTTCCTCTCAAGATGTCTTTAGCCAAACGGGTAGTTCAATCACCAAATTTTGGTTACTAAGCAATATTCTCATGGTGTTAGACCACCAGGTAGTGTATTTATCAGGGAATTTTGCTCCCCAGGTGATTTAGTTGAAAAAAAACAATATATTTATGAAGTTATGTATCATATGGGAGATTCCTGTAAAGGTCTCTCTCTTCTGGAATTTAAGTTCAGTTATTGTTATTTATTGTTTATTGGGTGTTCTGGACTTAAAGTATATAAAGAGTGATTAACAGGATAACTGTTTAGGAATAAATATATCCATATTTGATATATTTTTGGATTAAGAAAAAAATAATGTTGAAAAGTTAGCTGTCATTAGCTGCTATACTAAGATGTTCTCTGGACTTCAATTTGTAGTCAAATGGTATTGACAATATTGTCAAAAGTCAAAACAGCAGAAAAAAACATGCATAAAATAGGTTTATTTGCGTATTGTGAGTTTTTCTGCTCTAGGAACATTATGGTAGTGTTTTGTCATTCATAGTAGGAATATTTAGAGTTGAGCTTCTCTAACTGTTTTATATGCAGGAGTATCAGAAATGAAATATACATATAACCTCTTCTGAGGTCTTTAGGGTGTAAATGAGCAATTGCGGATGCTTATGAGCCAGGCAAGCAGTTTATAGTTTCTTAGATAATATTTTATTTTGCCATTGACTAGCTTACGTTTCATTTAGTAATTTCGTGGTAATTTTCTTCAAAGTTCTATCAGTATCTCCATGCTTTTTATTTTGTAGTTATTTCTGTAGTTTGTAATTTCTTGTGTTAGTTCTTACTAAATTCCTTCTGATAAGCTTTGTTTTTGTGTTCATTAAACTGAAAAATAGTTCAAGCTTATGGTACAAAAGCAGTTTTCAGCAAACCACTTTTTTCTTTGTTCTTCCTTTTTTAGGGAAACCCCTCTTATGAGGAAAAATCACCTCAACACTTAAGCAGAAAGTAAAACCCAGTAAATTACAGCATATTAAGGAAAAATTCTGGATTACTTAGACTATGGTTTTGTGCCTCAGTAACTATGAACCAACCATATTTCTACACTTTTTAATGAAAGTCAGTGGTGCTTGGTCTTTTTGCAGCTGGCTGCCATTTGCTGATTCAGGAAATAGATTGCAGTAATAAGAGTCAGGGTCTCATTTTTTGTATTGGATGATTAAAGAGCAAAAAGATCATTAATATACTTAGATTACTGAGAAATAAGCTTAATGTTGCTTATGCGTAAGGGCATGTCCGTGCATTTGCTTGCCCTTATGCGTGCTTATGTATCTGTATCTATAGGATTTTACACACACACACTCACTCACACACTCACACACTCACTCACTCACTCACTCACTCACACTCACTCACACTCACACTCACACACTCACTCACTCACACACACTCACTCACTCACACACTCACTCACTCACTCACTCACTCACTCACTCACTCACTCACTCACTCACTCACTCACTCACTCACTCACTCACTCACTCACTCACTCACTCACTCACTCACTCACTCACTCACTCACTCACTCACTCACTCACTCACTCACTCACTCACTCACTCACTCACTCACTCACTCACTCACTCACTCACTCACTCACTCTCTCTCACTCTCACTCTCACTCTCACTCTCACTCTCTCTCTCTCTCTCTCTCTCTCTCTCTCTCTCTCTCTCAAAAATATACATGTGTGTATATATGCAGGAGTCTAGAATTTTCCAGACTATAATTGAAGTTTTATGTTAGTCCATTTACTTAATATACAATTTTGACTGATAACATGATTTTTAGAATTTAAACTGAAAATCAGAATGCCAGTACCTGTTTTATATATCAGGTATAAATTAAGGCTAAAAAAGATTTAAATCTGTTCAGACAGCACCATTTTTTTATGATAACCATTTTGTAAAAAAATAAAAAAAATAAAAAATAAAAAAAAATGTATATATATGAACACAATAGCAACAAAGATGTTTTATTCATATTTTTGCATGTTCACTGAAGGTTGTTAACAAGAAGAGGAAAGAAATTGTATAAGTGAATATTTATTTTTCCAGTAAAGCAAATGATTATGTAGTTATGGTTTTACAAGCTTTATGGATATGAAAATGAAAGAAATTTAATGAAGAGAAAAGAAATTGTATGTGAATAATTATTTTTTTAAAGAAAGCATATGCTTAGCTATGCAATTATAGTTTTACAAGCTGTATGAATATGAAAATTGGAAGAAAATTGATGAAATGGAGAACTTTGCAGCTAATACAAAGGTGAAAACCACAAGAGGAAACAGGGTTACAGTGTTAAAGCCAGAAAAAAATAAATATATATATGAATAAATTAATCCCTTGCAGAGGGGTCCCATAATATTATGCATGTCTCAGTGAGCAAAGGTCTCTTAATATTATAGTTTGGGTTTTTATAGGCAAGTTCATGAATCTTGACAAGAATTAAGAAGCCTAAAGGCATTACTGGGAATTTAAGTATTTTTTGACATCATGCTAGCCATAGAATCTCTGATAGTCTGTCACATCCTGGCGAAAACTAGCGAACATGTCAAGCCCACACCCTCATTACTTCAAATCCTCACTTAAATCAATCAACTCACACACATTCTCTCACTCTCCACACACACACACACACACACACACACACACACACACACACACACACACACACACACACACACACACACACACACACACACTCACTCACTCACTCACTCACTCACTCACTCACTCACTCACTCACTCACTCACTCACTCACTCACTCACTCACTCACTCACTCACTCACGCAATCTTTCATTGTTATCTGGCATAAGGAGTAAGGGGAGCCTCCCACCATCAGTTATGCAAACGGCCTCTTCCTCGCCTCACATCCACCAGCAACCCCCATCCGCACTAATGCAACCCTACACAGTAAATAATCAAGATGTGTAAATTTTTGGCCGCCATCATTACCCAATACATGCTTTCTTAAAAGGCCAATGAATGAGAAAGGTATGCATTTTCTGATTTCTGTCAATCTGATACCTTTATAGAGTAATGCATGCTTTCTTAAAATCCAGATTTAAAAAACTAAGCTTGTCTGTGAGTGCTCTGGTTACCTCCAGCCCTTCTGCTAAGGGGTTAGGAAAGAAGAAAAAATTAAATCAAAATAAAAAATATAATACACAAAATGATTAACTAAAGAAAGGGGCAAAAGGAACCTTTGTAAATATCTAGTTCTTTTAACCCTTTTCCTACAGGAAATACACTTTAATGTTTTTAGATTACTCTATGAACATCATTTGTGCGTTTGGAATTATAAGCAAAGCTGTGGCATAGGTGAAAAAAGAAAAGAAAAGTTTATAGGATAAAAGGCATTTGACTGTATATGTATTTGTTTGTTTAATCTTAACGTCCTTGTGAGAGTATTTGCATGTGTTTCTATATGTTTGTCTTTGTGCACACATGCATACAGTTGTATGACCCTGTGTAGAATGTAAAAATTTACATTAATCTTAATATATTAAGGTTGTAGCAAAAGGGTTAATGTTGCTTTTGACAATACCTTTGAGTAGTTTACATGTCTCCCCATCAATTTTGAATTCTCACAAAAGGAAAAAAAAGAAATGAACTATAAAAAAAGGTTTATTTTCTTTTCTAGAAGATTATACGTTTTTCAAAATACATATGCATTTCACTAGTTAGCTTTCTATCCATAAGTAATCTAAGCTTTGGCAAAATTTTTAGCAGCAAGATAATGAAAATGCAAATTCTTAATATTGAAAAATGGTAAATGATCCCAAAGTCATGCATATCTTTTACTTTTTACTTCTCTTCTTTCTTTCACTCACTCCTCCTCCTTTCCTTTAATTTCAACCGTATGCTGAGCCAAACTGCTGCTCCAAAAGGGAAATTCTAAAACTACACTTCAATGAGAGGAGAGCTTAGTCATCAGCCATCCACTGAGCGAATATGAGATTCACAGCAGCCTGTACGTCGCCATTGGTGGCCTGGAGTGCCTGGCGACTCAGGTCCTCATCCAGGATGCCCATTTCTCTCATGAGCTGCAAGTTCTCATCCAGGTTGGGGATCTGGACACTGGCTGAGGGGGGGACTGACGAGGAGGAGGATGACGACGAAGGAACTGATGCCTGGAACATGTAGATGGAAAATTAATAAACAAAAATAGTGAAAATATTTTTCCCTATCACAACTTTTAACATTATCTCTCCTCTTATATTACATAATTACTAGTCATTCATTATTTATTAATCATTAACATATTTATCATTATTACATTTATTATAAAAAAATTCTGAATACTGTCTTCTGAACTATTCTTTAAGACATCCTCTGATTTGTTCCTTATGAAAGGCATCCATTGCTATACAACCCATCAATAAAACCTATCCACATTCCTCAAGGCTGACTATACTATCTGCAGTCCCATAACCATTATACTGCACAAGAAACATGTGTTGTGTTATGCTGGCCACAACTATCTGCATTCAAATTGGGCAGTGTCTTGCTATTCTTAAAAATGGTCTCTACACACAGTGGAAGTGAATCTTCCAGTGGCCTTTTCACAAGGCAAAGGAAAGGCCTTATGGTGCAAGGCTTAGGTCAGCCATTTCTCTCCTTAGGTTCCTCTTTCTATTCTTTTCACTTACATTTTCTTGCCTATAAATACTTGACTTACATTTGCTAAACCCATTGGATCTGAGATACATTACTATCACATAATGGAAAAATTTGGCTGATGTGAATATGTTGTCATAAAAAAAATCTAGCTGAGAGTTGGGTGATGTGGATGTCATAAAAAAAAATTGGCTGAGGGCTAGGGTGACAGAAATACGACACCATGAGAATTTCACCTGAAGGCTAGAGTCATCTAGCAAAGCTCTTGCAGGGTAATTAGATTTAGTGGGTATTTTGGAAGGGAATATATCCAACCATTCACGCCTGGAATATGTCATCCGTGAGCCATGACTGAAAGAGTTCCAGCTCAGGATCCTATACCTGCCCACAGTGACTTGCAACAAGGGTGTATTACAGAAAATTTAATATTATGAAAATATTTAAAGAATGACAACAAAATGTTACTCATTGTTATGGTTATTACAGTTATTGACTACCTAGAGAGATGATATGAAGTCTGTGCAACAACTGTCTATTACCGTTTTGATACAGCACATCAATTGATACAGACCTTGGCAAATAGCAAAAAAATATATATATACACAGAAAAAGGGGGGAGGTAAGAAGTCTTGTCACTGCACAGAAAATAATATATATATATATATATATATATATATATATATATATATATATATATATATATATATACACAGAAAAAGGGGGGAGGCAAGAAGTCTTGTCACTGCACACAAGTGTACATGTGGGCCAGGTCTACAAGCCACACCCCTAAATGCCACCACTCTAGTAAGCCTCATGCCCTAATTTTGGGCCATGTGCAAGCAGCCAGTCACCCACATCCAATGAGTTATATATCTATTACAAATATGTGTTCTTGAGTAAGCTGAGCTGCTTCAGTACAAGCGATTCTTTACTGTGTTTGAGTGGCCAAAAACACCCACATTAAACCTATGCTATAATGAGGTCACACTTTAAGATCAATTTTTGAGGGACACATCCTGATGATATAGCAAGGGATGCCTATTCTGTTACTTAGAATATCTGAGTCTCTTTCAATTCTGATCTCTTAAGCTATTTTCCTTCTTTATACTTTGTTTTCATAGTACTATTCCTCATTTTTTTTCCAAACTTTCCTTTTACTACTCATCCCCTAAAAATATTTCAAGTCAGTGGTAATGGAACCTTTAAAAGAAATATTGAATTCAAACTCAACTTTAATGAGAATCAAAAAAGTGATATGTTTTCTATATCCTACTTTGTGGAATAATTTATCATATAATGTGAAATGATATAGAATAAAAATGCTGGAACACCGTCCATTTGAATTCCATCCTATTCTGGTTGTTTAAGGAATGTTCAACAAGAGTCACTTTTTCTTCAAGGCATTTTTCATCAGCATTAGCAATAAGTGAAGTACTCCGGGGAAGGGTTTTCACAGAGGAAAGAAAGACAAAAAAAGAAAGTATCTACTTTTCTAAAACCACAACTAATTTGAGTTACTTAGAGACTTTTTACAGTGTTTCACAACATGACTACAATGAATAAGGAGAGAAGGGGGTGGGGGGGACCGGTATCTTCTAGGATACCATTATGCAAAGGATATTTATCTCTGATTACTGTGAATTAATAACCATGCACAATATCATTAAGACTGGCGGATTAATTGTAATTCTACATAAACATGACATGAAATTAACTAGTTAATGAGGAATATAAAAATATATATAAAAGCTTCAAAGCACGTTGAATCTCTCCTACATTGGTGATCTAAAACGAGGGCTGTAAAACTAGTTATACCATCTCCTACTTTCTAAAATACCCGAAAAAAGTCCTTCAACGGGGCTCCTTCTCATATCTTCCTTCTCGTAACATTGGAGATCAAATTGACGATACTGGAAACCTTGTACAGTCTCCTCCACTTCCAAGTTCACCAAGTTACCCATTTATGTACTGCTAGCTTCAAGTTTTCTATCCAAATCACACACAAATACAAATAGGGTGCATGCCTATACACATAGTGAAACACATCTTTCAGACATAATTTTCATAACTAGCAGTTCATACACAGACCAAATTTGAGGTAAATTTGGAAGTGAAGGGGATTATACCTTAACTATCTACGACTGCTGTTCTACATGGTCAAAAAGTTTGAATCAGTTGAATCCTACCCTTATTTCTACAATATCAACCTATTACCTCCAACTTGCAAAAAAAAAATCAGAATTATGAAAGTTATGCATCCCATTTAATATAATATTCCATTTGCATATTCTAAGAGACCTTACAATTTTCATTTCCATATCAGTTGTAACTTTAACATTTACAGCCAAACTGCAAAACAAACTCTCCTAAACTTACAGATACTGGAAGTAACTTTTGGAAGTAACTTTTAAAATAGATATTATCACTTGTATTCTAAATTCTGATTTAAGAAATACTATTGAGAATGTAAATCCACAGGAGAAATGGTTTAAACAGGGATAAAAATGGAAAAACAATACCAATACTAATTCACAAAATAGTAAATATTTATGACAGAAATTTAAAAAAACACAGACATATAGTTTTAAAATTAGTTTTCAAATGTAAGAAGAGACACTTTCTAGTGAAATTAAAAAGCAAACCTGAAAGTCTAATTAATCAGGTCTAACAACAAAATTTTAATAATATCTTTGAACATTTATCAGATATAATCCTTATACCAATTCATAAAACTAGGAAGGGATTAACACTAAAATCAGCCATGGCCAAAATGAATGCTTGGCAATGTGTGAATCAACATTTATCTATTTCAAACCCCGAAACCATGAGCTTGTTTTGAATCTTTAAAACACCTTTCTAATACTACTCGCACCATTAATCAATCTCCAGTTTCACATCCTGACGACCTGATATTTACAGTCTTACTTCTTCATTTCTCCTTCTCCTACTCTTGCTCTCTCTCCATTTCCTTCTTGCTCTCCTTTCCATTCTTCCTCAACATTTCAAACCCTTCTTTCTTTCCCAATCCCCATCCCTCTCCCTCTCCAAATCCGTCTTCCCTTTTCTCCTCTATTCTCTTTCTCTCTCCCTCTCGCTTACCTGTAGCACTGGCAAGAGCTGCTGCTAACTGTGCTGGTGTAATAGGCTGGAAGGCCACTGACCCACTGTTGCGACTGCCACCTGCTGAGTCTCCGGACTGAAAGTAAATAAAAAAGTTTAATCACTGAAAGTATCTGAAAAAAACTATTTGCTGTTAGTTACTCATACAAAGCAGACTGTGTAAAAGGGAATAAAAAACAGGTGTCTTGTACAAATGCTTTTATAGTTCACTAATTATGAATATCTCATAAAAGCTGCTTCTATAATTTAGAATACAAAGAATATATAATAGGGAGGGAGAGGGAGAGGGAGAGGGAGAGGGAGAGGAGATGGAGATGGAGATGGAGATGGAGATGAGAGAGGAGATGGAGAGGAGATGGAGAGGAGAGGGAGGGAGAGGGAGAGGGAGAGGGAGAGGGAGAGGGAGAGGGAGAGGGAGAGGAGAGGGAGAGGGAGAGGGAGAGGGAGAGGGAGAGGGAGAGGGAGAGGGAGAGAATGAGGTTCATGACAAGGATATCGATAAAGGTAAGGGGGACGATGAAGATCACGAGCAGGACCAGGATGAAGATATGGAAGAGAATGAAGAGGAGGAATGTTCAAAAACAAAATTCTAAAAAAGGATCAGAAAATACCTAACAATACCAACATTAACATTAATAATCAAACCTGCTCAGCATCCATTTCCTCGTCATCAGAGAGAGCATCCATAGAGTACGAGACATGATGTGACCGTCGAGGCGAAGTGGTGTCAGACGTCATGAGAGATGTCACATACTCTGCCACCCTTCCCACCGCAGGATTACTATCTACGACCCTTTTCATGTAGAGATAATAGATTTTTCATCCTATTACTTGATTTGTTATGCTTTTTAGTATACATATAAACTAAATATATTCAATGGTTAATGAAGTTCAAAAATTTTCTTTCTTTGTTTCTTTTACACTGCAAATAAAATATAGAATACATACACCCATAATAATAATAAAAGCTGTAGTCTACTGACATGCCAGAATACAGAATCACATCATATGGCTATGTCCTTTAAAAGAGGATATATAATCCAGCATCAATAATAACTATATCACTGTAAAATTCACTTCATATGACTTCTCACTACCACTTACTTGCTTAAGTTATCTGGATTGGTGAGTCCCATAAACAGCTCAGGGTCTTGAAGCATGGAGAGAGCTGAGGGATCACTACGAGCAATTGGACACGACGAGAGCACCTTCTCCACCATCTCTGGAGTTCGCAGTTTCTGAATTATGGACATATGCTATTATCTCTTGCACTGAGTAAGGAGAATTATGGCCAGTTCTCATTATAGTGGACAAGATTTTAGTACTGGTCTATAAATTGCAAAAACTTTAATTTTAAATCAACTCTAAATCCATCAGATATTTTTGCCATCAAATACAAAGTGGTCAGAAGCAAGTTTTTTTTCTTTATTTACACTGAATAAGTAATTTCTTATTACACACTGTTACATAAGCTATACATAAAGTTTCAATTGTAGCGATAACAATAATTTATGTTCAAACAGAAACAATCAAGATCAATTCAATTCTCCAAACCTGAATACTCATCACATACACACTTTTATAAAAAAATAAAAAATAAATAAAATAAATCTTTACATCTTAAGAATCAGTACCAATAAAAACAAATAAACGAATAAATGAAAAACAGCGAAAGATAGCAAGATGGTGAAGAAAGGGAAAACACAAAATCCCTACTTGTATAAAAGCACGGAAATTTGGGTGAGCAGCAACGTTTCTCAGAGACACTAATAATGTCTGCACTTCAGGGAGGCTTAACGGGACTGCTACAGTTACAGGATCCTCTGAAATGCAAAAAAAAGATAATTACAGTAAATCAATGTATCTTATGAGAAATGTAACATAATCTAAATGACATGCTTTCATTCATACATGAATTATCACAACTAAACGACTAAACGAAAATTAAATTCAAGAAACTCTGAGTAACTATATAGGTTATTCACATAGGAAAGATATCTGGAGCTGCAAAGACATCAGAACTGACACTTCTTTCTCATGAGGTTCAAGTGATTGCAGTATATACAATGATTATGTGCAATTTAAACTAAACCACGACCATTTAAAGAAAGAACAACAAATTTAATAAAGCTACATTATTTCTTACATTATATTCCTTACCATAAAACTTTCACACCACTTAACATTACATACAATA
>NW_020870812.1:65461-87961 GCF_003789085.1 Penaeus vannamei
GTGCTCCCGCAGAACCCGTAGACGCCCTGCAAGTAGCTGATGAGCAGTGGGCCGGCCATCTGCCCCGTGCTGATGCCCAGGTTCATGAGCGCGTTCGCGATGCCCCGTTTCCTCCTGAAGTAGTGCGGGATGATGGTGAACAGGAGACCCACCTCCAGGCCGCTGCCGATACCTGCGGAGAAAAGGACACAATGCTGTGAAACCAGTCCGGGGTACGAGCCTAGTTAAGTCAAGCATTATGATTTCAGTTCGCATGTTTTCTTAAGAGGAACCTGTAAATTATTTTGCGATCCAAAGTCTGGTAAATCGAGTTTTACAGCGGCGCGAATGTGACCCAAGAGGCAAAAATGAATTCTCCGTTATGTAGTAAAGTATTTTGAAAGTCATTGTCTGACCACTTTCCTGCCCACGCTGACTCTCCTCGCCGAACAAGTAGGCCTATCTACCCATTTCTGTATTTGAGATTTTCACTCAATTTTCTTTATTACACATTTTCATTTGCTAAGATTTAATGCCATCATCTCTTGTCTGGTGACAGCCTGCACTAATGAATTTAAAAAATGTTCCGTTTTCTATAATAGATTTTGATAACTGATTCAGTTATGAATTTCGTTGTTATCGCTAATTAGTACATAACTAATAATCAGTTATTTAATGTCCTCTGTTGCAGCTGCAGTCATGGCCTTCCATTTTCATTCACAAAATCACAAATGCTTGAAAGGTTATATGGTTAAATATAACTGATTATTATTTTTATCATCATTATCATTATTATTATTATCATGCCTGTTATATTGTTATTATTATTATCATATCTATAATTATTATTATTATCACTGTTATTATTATCGTTATTATCATAATTATCGGTATCATTATCGTCATCATCATTGTCATTATCATTATTATTATTGTTATTATTATTATTATTATCATTATCATCATGATCACTAATATTCTTATGATCATGATCATTATATTTAATGTATTATCATTATTATTACTATTGCTGTTATTACCATTATTATTATTATTATTATTATTATTATTATTATTATTATTATTATTATTATTATTATTATTATTATCATCATCATTATTATTATTATCATCATCATCATCATCATCATTGTTATTATTATTATCATTATAATTAATATCATTATTATTATTATTATCATTATTATTTTTTATTATTATTATTAACATCATTATTATTATTACTATTTTTATTATCATCATCATTATCATTATTATTATTATTATTTCCATCACTGTTATTCCATAAATTAATCAGAACAATAGGAATAATGATCATAAAGGTTTTGTCTTAATTAATCTTATTGCTACTAATACAATTATTGTGAATATCATTGCCATTATCATTACATCACCATAAACGGCAGCAATTATAAACTAAGGTAAAGCAAGTGTATGCAAAACCCTTAACTATTTCCTTACCAAACATTTAAAAATTTGCAAAATCACAAAAAGGATTTATGAATTTTCACATCCGTTACAAAATATTCAAGGGAAATCATGGAAAAGAAAATATTGACTGAAACTGTGCCTGAAATAACAACCAGAAGCCACTCCATCACAGGGAACTTTTCCGTTTCTCTAAAATCCTTCTGTAAATGCGAAAAGGTATGAATGAGAACGAATATCTTCACAATACAAGAGATGTATTTAACCGGTTTCGATCATATCTTCGTCAGAAATACATGCATTTCTGATGAAGATATGATCGAAGATATAATCGAAACAGGTAGAAATACATGGATTTCTGACGAAGATATAATCGAAACCGGTCAAATACATCTCTTGTATTGTGAAGATATTCGTTCTCATTCATACTTGTCTACATTTGTCAACAGGAATACGGTTCATCCTTCCGTAATTCGGCACAAGAGAATTTACTTTATTCCTGATTAATCCTTCAGTGGCGAGTAAAGTAGTGGGAGTCGTTTGCGAAAGAGAAAGATAAATAGATGGAGATAGAGAGAAAGAGAGAGAGACAAAGACAAGAGACAGAGAGAGAGGCGAGACAGACAGGCAGACAGAGCAAGAGAGACATGCAGGAAAGAGCGGCAAGAAAGAGAAAGAGAGACAGAAACAGAGAGAGAAAAAACACACACGCACACGCACACAGTAACAACGCACGGACAAAAATCAGACACAGTGAGTCCAAAGATACAAAAAAAAAAAAAAACGGTACACAGACGGTACTGCTCCATAGTTCCGCGGCGACCACAGGGACTCAGTAAACCGAAACCAAACAGGAAATATTTCTTTTTCTTTTCCTATTGTGGCAGGCAGGTTCTGATCAAATTACATCGAATTAAAATCATGCCTTATCATTTTCTGTTCGCCTTGTTTCTGTTTCAGCTTTCTTAAAAGGGTGTACGTTTTATGTTTATATATATAAATAGATGTGTGTGTGTGTGTGTGTGTGTGTGTGTGTGTGTGTGTGTGTGTGTGTGTGTGTGCGTGCGTGCGTGCGTGCGTGCGTGCGTGTGTGTGCGTGTGTGTGTGTGTGCGTGCGTGCGTGTGTGTGTGATATAAATATGCAGACAGACTCATAGAAGCTTGAGGAACAGATAAATTCATATTTCCAAGATCAGTGTCGCTACCAAGCGAACATTTCTGTATCACTCATATCTCCAACGTTATCTCCACTAACTGACCGCGTATCTCAGTCCTGGAACCGACAACCTAGACGTAAAGTAGATTTTCTGGTCGATCTAACTTTTCGTAAGATATATTTCTATGATTCCAAAGAAAATGGGAGCTACTAAAATGATTAAAAAAAAAAAGTGCTGGCCTTTACTTGGGATCAATATCTTTCATCTAAATTTCATTATAATTAAAGCTGGAAACTGATATATTCTTAATTTGTTATTTCGAATGACATTTATTCTATTCTTCATTCGGTTTTATGCTCAGCTATCCTTTTTTTTCCATTATAATTACCCTTATTAATATCACCATTGCTATTCATTGCGATCACTGTTTTTATCATTAGCATTATCATTGTTTTCTCTAATTATCATTATTATTGTTGTTAACATCATCATTATTATTTACATCATTATCATTATTGTTAACATCATTATCATTATTGTTAACATCATTATTGTTATTAGTGTTGTTGTTATTATTATTATATTATCATTATATTATTATTATCAATATTCATTATAATCATTACTATCATTATTATTATCATTATCAATATTACAATCATTGTTATTACTAATAATACTATTATAACTACTATCATTTTTATTATAATAATTATCATTATCAATAATATTATTGTTATTATCATTATCATTATTATTATTATTATTATCATTATTATTATTATTATTATTATTATTATTATTATTATTATTATTATTATTATTATTATTATCATTATTACCATTATCATTATCATTATCATTATCATTAACAAAATCATAATCATTATCGTCATTATCATTATAATTGTTGCTGTTATCTTTATTATTATTATCATTGTCAATATCATAATCATTATCTCACATACTTTGCAATGGGTCACGTGACAGACTGGCTTATCTGATCGCGGCTTTCTAAATGTTTCTAAAGACTGCAATATTTGGCTGACACCGCTATATTTGGCTGACACCGCTATATTTGGCTGACACCGCTATATTTGGCTGACACCGCTATATTTGGCTGACACCGCTATATTTGGCTGACACCGCTATATTTGGCTGACACCGCTATATTTGGCTGACACCGCTATATTTGGCTGACTGACACCGCTCTATATATTCTGGCTACACCGCTATATTTGGCTGACATATAGTGTATAGGCACAGATACGCGTGGCAGATGAGAGAGTGAGAAAGAAGGAGAGAGATAAATAAAGAAAAGGAAGAAAGGAGATGGGAGAGAGGGAAGAAAAGAGATAAATAAAGAAAAGGGCGGTGGTTGAAGCTAAGCTGACAAGTTAGTAATGATAATAATTTGTCTGTCATCTTGCTTATGACTTATTTTAGGTGCAGTGATGTCTGTCAATTATTACCGGGTTAGTGATGATAATGATTTTGATAACCATCATGTTTTTTTTTTTTTTTTTTTTTTTTTTTTTTTTTTTTTTTTTTTTTTTTTTTTAATACAACGATGTTTTTTAGACTAGTTTCTTATCAACCAAATATCAACAATCTCCCGAGTGCGTCTTCTACTCTTAATAGAAAAGAGTGGATGATACAGTGGATGATAAATTGAGAGTTAATCCATAGTACTCCATTCTTATCACTATATTTTATGACATTGTTTGCCAACTTTCTTATCAGCGTCGACGTACCTCACCAAACAACTAGGTCTATCCACTCAGCATGGCGTAAGTATTATAAATTCCTGATCTTTGTCCACTCAGCATTGCGTAAGTATTTATAAATTCTGATCTTTGTCCACTCAGCATTGCGTAAGTATTATATCTGATCATTATTAGCGATCAACATATCCTCTCCATCATCAATGCCATCACTGTCATGTTCATTAGCAGCATCGTATCATCCTTGTCATCTTCAAAATCATGATCTTTTAATCGGAATCCTATTAATCTCATTAAAATGGCCGTCATCCTCGCCCTCATTATCCTTCTCGTCATTGCCATCATCATCAGATTCCTTCCCTATCGTCGTTCCTAAACCAATAGTAATACACTATAGAATAATACGCCCCCCCCCTTGTGTCTCATTACCTCCCCACCCTCCCCACACCTTAGCCAACCCCCTCCATCGCATCCACCAACCCCCCTGCTTACCCCCACCCCCACCCTTCTCCCAGCCCTCTCCCAGCTCCCCAACCCCCGACCTGACCTAGGCCCCCCACCCTGTCCAATCCACCACCCCCCACTACTCCCCCTCTCCACACCCCCAATGACCCCTCCCTCCCACATTTACCCACCGATCCCTCCTTTCTATTTCATCCATTTTCCCTCCGCCTCTACTTTAACATCTCCCCAACCCCCCACCACCCCACCATGCCTTCCCTCTCCCACTGTCCACTTTACCCCTACCTTCATTGCGTGTACCCGCCCTTAAACCCCCTTCTTTCCCGAGCTCCAACCTTCAACTTTACCCAGCCCCTCCATCTAGCCCCCTGCCCGCCCCTCCTCCTCCCCCCCCCCGACCCTCCAGACCCCCCGTACTACCCTAACCCAACCGCTCTCGTCACCCCCTCCCTCATCCACCCTTCTTCCCTCTCCCCACTTGCTTCCCACCGCACTCTCCTCTACCTTAACCAGCGTCCCTTCCCTACCCTCCCTCGCCCATCCTACTCCCCATCACGCCCCTCACCACCCTAAGACCTCCCATCCTGCCCCTATTCACCCTTTCCCCTCACCCACCCCCCCCTCCCCTTCCTTCTTCTCCTACCCACTCCCCCCCCCCTTCACCCACCCATCCACTCTACCACCGTCCCGTACCCCTCACCCGTCCTTCTTCCCCTACCCCACTGCCCCCTCCCCTTCTCCCTCACCTACCCGTCCACCTACCCACCAATACCCACCCGTCCACCCACCTATGGTCCACCACCCACCCTACCCACCCGTCCACCCACCTACCAATGGTCCATTCACCCACCCTACCCACACGTCCACCCACCCACCCATGGTCCATTCACCCACATTACCCACCCACCAATGGTCCACCCCCGCCCTACCCATGGTCCACCCGCCCGCCCGCCCACGTGACCTGGGCCTCACCTGTCATCAGCGAATAGGAGAAGAGCAGGTACACGGCGGAGACGGCGAAGGCGGAGGCGCCCAAGCCGAAGGCGACGAGGAGGCCGGCGCAGAAGGCCAGCCTCCGCCAGCCGAGCTCGAGCACCAGAGGCCCCAGGAGGAGCTGCGTGAGGCTCAGGGTGAAGGCCCTGGCGTTGTAGATCCAGGCGACGTTGACGGAGGACGTGCCGAGGTCCTTCAGGAAGCGCGAGAAGAGGATCCCGAAGCAGGGCCCCACCGTGTTCACCAGGGCCTGCCGGAGAAGGACGGCCCGGTCAGGGAGGAGCGTGTCTCATCATTTATATGTAAGTGTCTGTTTATTGTTTTCTCTAATTATCATTATTATTATTGTTAACATCATTATCATTATTGTTAACATCATTTTTGTCATTAGTGCTGTTGTTATTATCATTATCATTATTATTATTATTATTATTATTGTGTATTCCAAGATTCAAGAACTGTCATTCTCAAATGCCTTTACGTTATTGCCATAAATAATAAGTTAAATTGACAGGGTTACTTATTCATTTGTATATATGACATCTTCACATCTTCAAAAGTAAAACTACAAGGTATTAAATGTTTTTAGATATTCACATTTTGTATAACATTGTAAACATACTTCACTGCGGATAAATAGGAAAATCGAAATGCTGTTTAGTGTGTAAAAAGGGTATGAGAGAGAGAGAAGGAGAGGGAGAGAGAGAGAAAGAAGGAGAGGGAGAGAGAGAGAGAAGGAGAGGGAGTAGGAAAGGGAAAGGGAAAGAGAGAGGAAGAGAAAGAGGGAGAGAGAGAGAGAGAGGGGGGAGTGGGAAAGGGAAAGAGAGAGGGAGAGAGAGAAAGAGAAGGAGAGAGAGAGAGAGAGAAATAAAGTCAACAAATAAGAAAAGTTTATTAACCAAGAATAAAAAAGAAAACTGCAACGCAAGGAAGCCAGCCTCCACGAGTCCTCTCCTCCGTCAACTCGCGGCTAAAACATCTGATTGCAATCCATGCAAGTGAAAACAATGATATAGAGCAAAGTTGCAATATTTTTGTCGTGTTCAGATTAATATCAATAATTGTCGTTACGACAGTCCTACAAAAATGCTATCATACTATGTGCAGAATATGAGAATATTCTGCATATATTATTCAGCATTCCTTTTGGTTAATGTGTGTGTATATATATATTATATTTTTATTAATATATGTATATACATATACATAATATATATATATATATATAATATATATATATATATATATATATATATATATATATATATATTATATATAATATATATAATATATATATACATATATATATATATATATATATATATATATATATATATATATATATATATATATATATATATATATATATATATATATATATATATATATATAACATATATATATATATATATATATATATAATATATATATATATACATATATATATATATATATATATATATATATATATATAATATATATATATACATTATATATATATATATATAATTATATTATATATAATATATATATATATATATATATATATATTTAATATTATATATTTATTTATTTTATTTATTTATTTATTCAGATATATATATTATATATATATATATATATATATAATATATACATATATATATATATTATATATACATATATATATATACATATATATATATATGTATAATATATATTATATATATATATATATACATATATAACATATATATATATATATATGTATATATATATATATACATATATATATATATATATATATATATATATATATAATATATATATATATATATATAGGGCATGGCAAGAAGCCCTGCCCTGTTTCGCCCAGATTCCAAGCCTGAGGAAGAGGTTCATCAGCGCCCAGCCCAGGCCAGCCACGGACGCCCTCGACTCACCGCGATGATGCAACAGCCGAAGGTCACGACCCAGCCCCAGCCTCCGTCAGGAAAGTCGTCGTCCTCATCTTGCCCTTGTTCATTCTCGTCTTCGTCTCCCTGCGTGCTGCTTTCTTCTTCTTTCTCCTTTTCTCTCGGTGTCTCTGCGCTTTTTAAGTGGATGATTGGCGCGCCGTCGGAGCCGAGGAGAGGGTCGCAACAGGCGTCGTTGTCCTTCGGTGAACTCTCGCTCTGTCTCCCCGCCCTCGCTTGGGAATTAGAAGGCATGGCTGCTCTTATTGCTGGGGGAAATGATCTAATTGCTCTCCTTATCTTCTCTTTCTCCACTTTCACAACTTTCACTCTTTCTTCTTTTATTCGTATTTTCTTATTTTTCCATCCCTTACTGCTCTTCTCTTTGCGAATGTGAGTGCAATTATTTTTCTACCTGTATAGCAGATTCGCTAGCCATATAAATCCTTACCAAGCATCGTTATTTTCAAAACTTTCCATTGCGAATTCACACACGAGAAACACGAATCCCATTTCTAGCCCGCAATCCCTGCCAATCACTCCACCTACTGTATCTCCGGCACCTTCAGCGCGTAAGCCACAATAACCTTAAAGTTCTCCTCTCAAGGAACTCCTCCTCCGAACCACGCTGAGGATGAGTGTGTAGTCAGGAGAGGCGAGGAACACAGGACCTGCTCGCCCGGCCGCCGCGTCTTGAACCAACGAGCATCTCGGATCTGAAATTATTTGATAAGCGAAGTCTTATGCAATCGACGGCGATAAGGAGTGCATCTTAATTGATATTGTTCCTCTATAAATAGTTCTGAGATAAGTGATTATTTCCTGCGAATATTTAAGGCTACAGAACAAGAGGAAGAGGTTATTCTCGCTTTTGAGAGTTGTGTAAATGAACCAAGTTCTGATGACTAATGGAACAGAAGATGGCAACACTGTCTTCTCGTTTGTGCCAGTTATGTATTTTTATTTGTTTTTATTTCTTTTTTTTCCTTTTTTAAGAATTCCTGAATGCCTTGTCACTATGTATTGCTTGGCCTTAAATAGTAAATGAAAAAGAAACGTTTACCTTTTAATCTCTCATTACAACCATTCCTCGTTTGTATTTTAAATGTAAAGAAAATTAAGAGTAAATATGTGAATTTTCGTATTGAAACGACAAGAAACATATCAATATATCAATTTATGGAATTACGATAGAGAATTACCCAGCACTTAGAAACAGCCATTCATCGTCCTGAGTTGGCGACAAGCCATAGCATCGGAGGTGAGGGTTTTCTTTGATTGTCTTAGAGGGGGTAACTACTAAAGATATACTTAAGTTTCATTTCTTATAGAATATTGAAACTGAATTATAAATGTTGGCAGTATGATATACGCAGACCTTCATTTTGGTGAAACGAGGGTTTGTTTGTTTATATCTATTGAAATCGAGTGTCTTTCTTAGAGATTTACGGGATAAGATTGTAATTTGTGTGTGCGTGTTTTAAGCCTGTTATTACGCAACGCATAATTGCCGCTTCGTTACGAATGTATTGTTTCTTTGTTATAAGATCAAATACAACATTAGTATATACCGCGAACAGATAAAATCCAACTTGCATGTCCTTGCATCCATCACCAAATACACTCATGGCCGTATTTCATCGATTCAGATTTATTAATTTCTACGTTTTCCTTTTGCAGTGTTACTTCACACCATTCCGAATATTACTTGAACAGCAGAAACACCTTCTTAGCTAAATAATCATCTCAAGAAACGCACTTTTTCACTAGAAATGTCATCACGGTAGAAAAACCCAATATATAATTCATTTTCATGTATTTGCGAAGAATCGTTACCCTTTCTCACAGTTTTATCCAAGGGCATGTAAAGAGTTTCATTCGGTTCGGCACAATTTGACTTTGCTTGAAAGGCAACTCGGCTGCCGAGCCTAAAATAACACTCGGTTGTGGCGCCAGTATCAAGAGCCAAAATGTGTGATTCGAAACGCGATTTGTTTTTTATCATTTTTAAACAAATTTGGATGATTGATACGTCGTTACAGAGATATTATTACGATTTCTACGTATTTATTAGGTATACAACGAGAGGGTTGGGATGATTAACCGCGTTCCCAATGGTGAAAACATTATCTCTAATGTTGTAATTTTCGCGTGTGTTGTGTAAATAGCTGTTGATAAATCAGTATGTTGCTGATTAGCGCTTGATGGCCCTCACTGATAGCAGAATGTTACATGAATAATTTAAATTAAAAATTAATGGATGAGCAAGGTAACGCGAGAAACATGCATTCTTATTAGAGGGGAAAGTCTGTGCAAATTCTGGTTTTGCATTGTCAGCCATTACGAATATGATCGCTTAGGCTCTCCTATTGGCTCAGTTGAAATCATTTGAAAATGGATATTCTTTAGAAAAAAATATATATACTTTAAAAACAGGTGAGTTACAGCTCCGAAGAAAGCGTTCCTTAAAGAAAACGATTAATTCTCTCTCTCTCTCTCTTCTCTCTCTCTCTCTCTCTCTCTCTCTCTCTCTCTCTCTCTCTCTCTCTCTCTCTGTCTCCTCTCTCTCTCTCTTCTGCTCTCTCTCTCTCATCTCTCTCTCTCTCTCTCTCTCCATCTCTCTCTCTCCTCTCTCTCTCTCCCTCCTCTCTCTCTCTCTCTCTCTCTCTCTCTCTCTCTCTCTTCTCGTCTCGGTGTATCTCTCGTATCTCTCGTTAACGAGTTTACAGTACTGTCCATAGACGTGAGGTCTTCCCCCCCGAATCCCTGTGTTTATCCGCCCTATCTGACCTTGGACCGGAGGGTCACCTCCTACCAAGGTATCAGCATGGCTAGTGTTGCTAGTGGAAGTGGAACCCCATAAGAGGCGTAAGAACGTGATGGAAGCGTAGACATTGAGTGACGGGCAATGGATGCGTGAGCGGGAGAAGAGGAAAGTGAACGACGCCGAAACGAAGCAGCAGCCCGAAGTTGCCGTGTGAACGGCAGGAAAAGACTGCTATCATTCACAGGACTGTGCTTTGAGTTTTCTTAGAAAAATTAAGCGTGCGGCCATGCAACATGCAGCTAAAGCACCACGCTTGATTTCGAGCCAGTGAAGAGGAAATGGAAACGGTAAGGCCTGCCGTATCTCACTCCGGTGCCCGGGCCGGCCACGGCTCGGTGCAACGCTGACCGACTCAGGGAACAAGGGGACCCAGTGATGACTGCTCCCAAAGGCTGGAGAAAAGTCACTTATCATTTTCCGATATCCACGGACTATCCTTAGACCCGGACTTTGCTGGACGACGATAGATTTGTGCCCGTGGCTAAGGCGGCATACGTCCAGGGGCGAGAGAGCGGAGTCAGCTCGTTGCCCTTGTGAAGGGGGAAGTGCCAGAAAGGTATCCATCTCTGGAGCGGGGTACAGGATAGGGTCGGCACCCGTCTGTGGAGCGCCAGTCATGTGCCTCAAGTGCTGCAGGTGGGGACACAAGTCGTGGGCCTGTCAACAGGATGCTCGATGCAGGTTCTGTGGCAGAACACATGACTCAAGAGTCTGCCGGCAAGATTGAATAGGGGGAAAGGGTTACGCCTCTGCTGCTTGCAACTGCGCCCAGGGCCGCCACAAATGCCGGTCTCCTGCATGCAGCGGTGAGGCCCCACCAAATCAAGATTGCTTCGGCGGTCCCCAAGTGAAGGAGAAAATGGAAAAAGGCCGGTCACCACGCGGCCGGAAGTGCCGAGGAGGAGACAGCTGTCGTCCCTAATGCCTGGGCGCAGGGCCCACCGCGGGTGGTGCCGTCGCCAATGGCTTGTGATGACGGGCAGGACAGACAGGCTGCAGGAAGTGAAGGAAGTGCCGCGGAGTAGTGGTGCGGATTTTTCTAAGGAAATATCCGTAATTACCAGGATGTTCCAGACGCTGATGCAGAGAATGGACGCTATCGAAAGGAAACTGGCCCAGGTTCCCAGCGAAGAAACGAAAAAAACAGAAAGAGAGGGATGAGGCATCGAAAGAAAACTCCGACTAAAGACACAGAAACGAAACAAACATGTATTTCTGCAAAGAGCAGGATTCAGAAAGTGAGATAGTTATTACAGGGAGGGAAAGAAAATAACAGCAAGTGTGAGTACGACGATCACACGAAAAGAAAAACTCTTGGATCGATGGGAAATTGAACAAAACTTGGCAAAGCTTAATGATATGCTGGAAGAATGGAAAGGCAAGGTAATGCAATGTGAGTCTTATAGCATTATTGTCTAGACTTCAGACAGCGGATTTCACAAAATATGTACGACAAAGAACAGTTGACCTGACCGGAGATGACCTGAGTGCCTGTCCTTCGCAAATAACAGCTGCACACACGGGTCGCCTACGGTACCTCACAGCTCATCAGTGAGTGTGTGTGCAACGAACTTTTTCTTTTATAGACCATGACTCTCATATTTTTTTTGTATTTTATGTTATTATCTGGTAATACACCTAATTTTTGTATGAGAACTGTGAGCCCACACAGGGACTTATCAAGACAAGGGTGAGGATAACCTACGTTACCACATCCTTTTGAGATGTAACCTTTTGTCTCAATAACTTTGTCAAAGTCAAAAAGTCTCTCTCTCTCTCTCCTCTCTCTTCTCTCTCTCTTTCTCTCTCTCTCTCTCTCTCTCTCTCTCTCTCTCTCTCTCTCTCTCTCTCTCTCTCTCTCTCTCTCTCTCTCTTTTCTTTCTTTTCTATCTTCTCTCTTTTCTCTTCTTCTCTCTTCTCTCTTCTCTCTCTTCTCTCTCTCGTAAAGAATTATGTTTGGCGTATTTTGTAAAGCGCGCATGTAATTTGTTTTATTTTGAAAACGCTTCTTTGACAAGTCATTTGCCTGGTCTTAGGAGTTTGCCATTATCCACATCAGTCCAATTAACACTAAGTATGGTGTTTCAGTATATTTATTCAAATGAATACATGTCGATACGATAATTAAATAAAATATAAAACATGACATGTTAATAACTTGAAATACGTCTTAACAATCAAAAGGATTAAACTGAGTTCCTCATCAGGATTTTGGGTCTTGCATACTGACCCTCTCTACGACCTCCTTCCCACGAAGCCACAGCGTTAACACCAGCCTTACAGACGGCAATCGTAAACATAAATCGCCTAATATTCGAGCAAACTCAAGTCTGCCGGCTAAAAAATAGTGGAGTATTTGCACGCAACTCCTTTAAAGATGGTGATTAGCCGAGAATTTGCGGTGAAAAAGGACCCATCAGAAGAGGACCCAACTCCTTGTACTTAAGAGGGCGATTCCGTCTGCTTCCCTTCCCTCCGCTGGTCGTAGGCCACGGCGAGGGGCATGAGGAGCCACAGCAGGAGAGCGACGGCGAAGCAGCCGGACAGCGCCCACATGCTCACGGCGTAGCTCTGGCTCACGTCGCGGATCACGCCTGCGAAGGAGAGGGTTCGTGAGGACAAGGAAGACCTTGCGTGAGGACTCCTGCGCGAAAACACTTTGAACAAGATATATTTTATAATGAAAATACATACAGTCAAGAAGTGCTTTATACACTTGCGAATAGTTTATGATCATTTTTAATGCACAAGGAAAACCAGCCGTATTTGTTAGGCATGTTTAAAGTCTAGGGTATTATTTGGTTCCCGAGCCAAGACCAAAATCATGTCCGGGTAAAAAGAAACACACAAACGAACACAAACTATAGGGAATATTCTTCAACGCACACACGAATAATGCACAGATATACAACGTAGAGCTGGACAGACTGTCGCAGCGGCTGACTGAAAGCCGGTGCCGGTGAGGCGGGGATCAGCCACCAAAACTAGGTCAGTTCGGATTCTGTGACCTTTCCTAATTCAAAATAACGTAATTCTGATATGAATAGATATCTGTAAATGATGAACTGATCAATTACTGATATCTATATACGTATACTCGAGTTTTCGCTAACAACGCAATTGATTACTTGGAAACGGATCTTGTAGTTCCACTTTCGGTCACTCTGGGCTGCATTTCCGCGCATTGGTCACGAAGGAATGGACTAGGCCTCAGCCACTTGGTTGACTCTTCTCTTAATCCGGGCGGCGGGCGCGGCGGCGGGGACAGGAAACGCTTTGCTTCTTTTAATCTTTCTATTTTCGGACTTTCCATCCATCTTAACAGGTGAGTGGTGCAGACTGCTCAGTGATAATGTGCCCCATCATTCTTAAAGTACACCTCACCGCCAACCGAGCCACGCAAGCACTATCGCCTCGCTACACAGCTCTCCTTCCCCTGCTCTCGCCTCGAGATATACACGAGGCTTACAACCACACCCTGCATTGTGGTTTCTCTACCTCGGCAGTCAGTCCTTCTTGCCTCTTTCCCCCCTTCTCAATCTCTCTCTCCCTTCCTCTACCTCCTGCCCTCACCTCCCCCCCCTCCACCGTCCCTTCACACACTTACCAACACTCCATAATAAATAAATGCTCAAACAATATAATACATATCATTCACTCTCTAAAATCATCAATATCGTATCTAATCATAATCACATACGATAACATCTCAAAAAATCAATAAACTCACTACTCACTCACAATAAATCATCCACATATTCCTCCATCAATCCTCTCTACAATATCTACATCATCACATACAAATAACACTTCAACATAACATAAAAATCACAAACTCGCAACACCAAAAATCACTCATTCACGAACTCACATCAACTCACATCAATGATCACTACTCACAATACTCACTATACAACTCTCCACTCATACACTTCACAATACTTATCACTCACAACCTACACCTCACCTATCGCCTAGAAATCAACAAAAAATAATACTCAATCCAATTTAAAAATATAATCACACTCTCAAATTACACTCTCACACATGATACATGTCTGTCATGTTGGTATTCATCTCACATCATCAAACAATACATCATCAACCTCTCTCTCTCACTCTCTCTCCGTCTCTGCTTCTCTCTCTCTCTCCTCTCTCTCTCTCTCCTCTCTCCCTCTCTCTCATCCCTCACTCTCTCCCTCCCTCTCTTCCTCTCACTCTCTCACTCACTCACTTCACTCACTCACTCACTCTTCACTCCCTCTGTCTGTCTGTCTCTCTCTCTCTCTCTATTATAATAAAGTTTGTTGAGACCTTACATAGAGACGAATTTCATTGATTAGACTAAATAAGACGATGAGAGGGTCATCACCACAAAAAATATTCCTTGAATTCATTTGCTGGAAAATCACACCTAAGATCAGATATATAAAGCTTAATGTTGATTGAGCATTGAATTTCTGACGTCCAATTCAAAGTATTTGGAAAATCGAAAAAAAAATCACACCCTTAAAAAAAAATAAGGTAGACACTGAAGAATTGAATAGATAATTGAATAAATAGTAAGTAAATAATAAAACAACAACAGAAGAATTGTATAGGATAATTGAATAAATGACTAAATAAATAATAAGAAACACAATAATGATTACAATGAAACCTTTGACCCCACAACCGCTAGAAAAACAACATCGCGCATAGGGCCTACCTATCACCGGCCCGATGACCACCGAGGAAAGGCCGCTGAAGACCCCGCAGATGCCCAGCGTCGGCACGAGTTTGTCTAGGCCTACATACTCCACCATGATGAGGTTGTGCAGGCTCATGAAGGCGCCCACGCCCGCCGCCCACACGCCGATCACGACCGACGCCCAAGTCAGACCCTGCACGAAGGTGAAGGCTGGGGAAAATAGGTTAATTAATGCTTGTTGTGCCTTTTTCTTCTAATTGCTATAAATCAGTATTAGTGGCGGGATATGTTTCTGGAATTATATGAAGGATTTCATGCACAGATTTATATAAAGAAAAGATACATGTGTACAGATCTACAGAACAACACCTATTGCAAAGCGCCGAAGGGGTTGTATCTTCAAAATACTCAGACACCAAGTATTCAAAGACCTCGGTAATCTAGTACATTCTCCAAATGGCTTACCAATCGTAGTCACAAAGACGGTGGCGGTGCCGGCCATGTAGCAGCCGCGCTTGCTGAGTCCTGGCAGGTCCGTCAGCGAGGACACGACCAGGCGCGCCACCAGCATGCAGAAGCCAGACACAGACATGCACCACGACGTCTCCTCCAGGCTGAGGCCGGACGTCTGCAGGGCGAAGGGCGCGAACATCAGGAAGTTCAGGTACGTCGTCATGTTCAGCGAAGAAGCCACGGTGATGATAAGCACGCGGGGAGACTTTAGGAGTTTCAGGTTGGTGAATATCGTGGTGAAAACGCGGGAAACGGTGGTGCACGGGTGAGTCTGTGCGTCGGGGGCCTTCCTCGTCTTCTTCGTCTTCCTTTCGTCAGGTTTTCCCTTGTTTCTGGCCTTCATGTGCCACTCCACGGGGTGCAGGACGGCCGCCCCGACGCAACCGTTTAACAAGATGGCTCCCATGATGAGAGTGCTTCCGGAAAAGCCATATTGCTCTTGCAAATAAGTGATCATTGGAGGTCCCGCCATCTGCCCCACGCAGATGCCTCCGTGCATGAGGCCATTCGCGATGCCCAGCCTGCGTTTGAAGTAGTGTGGGATCATTGAGAAGATTGTGCCCATCATCCACCCGCAGCCAATACCTGCAAATTGTAAAATGTGGTTCTTACTGGCTTTGTTTATTGCCAGCGAGAGTTGGTTGTGTTATTCTCCATGTCGATCACTACTGTTGGTCTTGTGTAAAATATCTCTATTGCTCTCAAGATATACGGCCGGTTTGTTACAATTGTGCGAGGTCCGACCCAAAGAATATTCGTATACTTGACATGCATAAATAAAGAGATAAATGCATATTTATCAGTCTAGACATGCATATCAACCCGCAACGGGGTTAAATGTAAATCTATCAGATATATAGACAGATATGCCTTTATTTCTGTATTTGTATTTATGAAAATTCATTGGGTCGGGCCTGGCACAATTTTTAAAAACCGGCTGATAGAATGTGACTTATCTGACTTATTAATAAAGGTATTACTACATTATCTTTTAGAACGATACCAATATTTCCTTTGTTTTTAACCAACATTGTCGCTGATACTTCTGATAGTCTATAGAACATTTTCCCATCAGTTACAGTTAACAGCTCTTCTAAGAATAAGAATGAACTCTTGGTGAACAATCCTCAAGCATGAGTATTTTCTGCTTGCAACGAACAAGCAAAAAAGGAAGAAATATGATCGCACCCGTGAGTATGGAGTAAGAGCACAGCAGATAGAGAGCCGAGTTGGCGAAGCTCGAGACAGCGAAGCCGAGGGACAGCAGGAGACTCGAGACGAGGCCCACCTTCCTCCAGCCCCACTCGGCCACCAGGGGGTCGAGGAACAAGGCCGAGATGTTGCTGATGAACGACCTCAAGTTGAAGATCCAGGCCACGTTGGTCGAGGACGTCCCGAGCTCGAGGAGGAACCCCGAGAACAGGATGCCGAAGCAGGGGCCGGCGAAGTTGATGGCGATCTGAAAGATTTCGATTTGGGCGCATAAATAATCTTGCTTCTTAATGAGAAAAGGTTTTGATAGATTATGTAATACTGTTTGATATATTAGGATTACATACATGGCCGGCGTGCAATAAAAGATTTGTAAAAGCAAATATATAATGATAATAAAAATGACAATATCAATCATTTAAAAATCTAATTCTTACAATGACCATTCTACATAGGAGGAGAGAAGTAGCTAATCTGACAATTACACGTATGCTTTAATGTTTAGGGATACCTAAGCAGAATGAAAAAATTACCTTGTGCAGCATGTTGCTTCAAATCTATTATATGAGAGGTGGAGAAAAATATAACATCATTAAAATCATATACTTTAGTTTCTTCAAGAAAATTATAAATTGTCAAAATAAATAGAAGATTACGTTCCCCCATTTCCCATAGTGCGCATTCATTGGTGTGAATAAATGGTCCTGTTATTATAGCCAAAAGAAGTTCAGCATCTAAGACACGGGACTGACTTAATCACTTCAGTCGCGAATAATCTTCAGTCGCGAATCTTAATCACTTCAGTCGCGAATCTTAATCAGTCGAATCTTAATCACTTCAGTCGCGAATCTTATCACTTCAGTCGCGAATCTTAATCACTTCAGTCGCGAATCTTCATCACTTCAGTCGCGAATCTTCATCACTTCAGTCGCGAATCTTAATCACTTCAGTCGCTCCCGTGAACATCTCAAATGACCCAGCATGTATATGACAGTCGCTAGTGATACTTCATTGTTTTTATAGACGCTGATATTCGCGTTATTATTTTTTATTTATTATTTCTTTTACTTATTCATTTTTCACGATTATGTTTTTTTTCCTAATTAATGGGTATTCATAACCAGCATTAAGGTATTTTCCATCCTCATCCCGGGACACCCTGCCCGTCCGCTTCACTTGGGACGAAACCCGCGCTTCTTTTTGATCACTAAACACATTGTGAAGGTTTTTCATTTGTTTTGTTAGGATTTTTTTTATTGGGAAGGCTTGTTTTTGCTGAGGCTTTTGCAGTGACGTTTGCTGTAGGAAAGGTATGAATGAGAACGAATATCTTCACGATACAAGAGATGCATTTGACCCGCTTCAATATTATTGTATCTGACAGGGAATCAATCAAAAAGACATTCATTTTTATCCATACTTTTTTTTTACATTTGTAAAGAACATTGCTCGTGCAGCATGTTTAATTTACTGTGTGCATAGCCATGTTAAATGCATTAATTTTTCGCCATATAGGCTGATATTCGATATTTAATTTTATTTTCGGGAAAGGAATCTGTTTCCCATTGTTGGTGAAGATAACGATGCGTGAAGTTTCTTTGTGGTTATTTGAACGGCGGAATATTTGTCCGTCAGAACTACAGTTTAGGATCTGTTTTATTCATTAGTGTAAAATTACGATATACTGAAGAGTCGATAACCTATTTACGGAAACATATATATATTTTAAAAATTGCGTTTAATTTTCTGTAGTAAAATCTTTATTTCTGTTTATTTTGAAAGGCCTATTTTTTCACCATTCGTCGCACGAAAATGTGTGAGGATCTGCGCGTCTCAAGATGTTCACTCATAAAATAGAGTGCATTAATTAATCATAACAATTTTCATGATGCAGATGAAAGTTTAAACTAAGAAAGCATTTAATAAACACATTTTCGGGAAACTGATCTGAGAACACAGAGAGAGAATCATTACACTAATGATCTCTCTCGCTTTATTTATTGTTATGGTTCGGGTTTCTGGATCTGAAGCTTCGTGGGCATTCGAGACGCCTGCTTCAGTCGTTCATATTGTTTTTTATCCTTCTTTTCATTCGTCATCTTTGCTCAGCATTTTTTCTCAATCATCAATCTAAACCATCTGGGTATTATTCAGAAATTATATATTCATCAAGAGTTTGTTTATACTTCTGTTAATTCATTCATTCGTTCATCTACTTATTTCTACAAAAAATGGTTTGAACATACTCGATCAAATCAAAGACTTCCATAGACTGCAAAAATATTATATAAGGCATTATTAAACGCACAAATAGTTGCATCGCGTATTGTTCACCATGCATTGTTACGTACGTGCAATCCATCACATTATTAGCACACCGAGAAGGAAGTCGCCGAGGAGCCCGAGAAGGAAACCGAGGAAGAGCTCGAGGAGGTACTTTTGGCTAAAGTATAAATAAATATAAAGTAACAGGATAAAGAGGAGATAGTGTGACTGTTTCTTTAGACTCATTCAACTGATCAGCTTTGAAATGAATGACACATCATTACACACAACATAATCACTTGTGGAAGGGTAGTATGTGATTAAAAGTCCTTAGTCTTAAAGTAAGATTATAATTCAGTGCAATATTTGATTTAAACAGCATTAGTTATGTAGTGAGGCAATAAAAGAAATATTAGACTGAAAAAACATGTTATATAATCAAAAAATGATTTAGTTGTTATTTAGAGAGACACTTTTATAAAAGATTGAATAAGATCAGTTATATAATCGAAAAAAATTACCGCAATGATGATACAGCCGAAGGTGACGACCCAGCCCCAGCCGCCGTCGGGAACCGCTTCTTCGTCTTCTTCTTCTTTCTCCTCCTCTCTCTTTCCTTCTCTAACGTTCCCATTCTCTGTTTTAATTTCTTCGTCTATTACTCCCCCATTTACGTGTTCCTTTTTCTTATTGTCTTCAATTTCTGTTTCCGCTTTCGTGAATTCGTCTTCGTCGCTTTTATAAGACACGTTAACTATTCCGACGTTTTTGTGTTCGTCTATAAACGTCGCTTTGGATAAACCCATTTTGTTGTATTTCACGTTTCCTTTTCACAGTTAAACACCGTAATTCTGAAGCAATGTCAAGTGTCGTCTATCTTTCCACTCACGAGAAAATGGTTATACTGTCCTCACAACATTTAGATTTTGTAACGATAATCTATAATATAATTAGAAGCTGTCTTCTTCTAACGACATTTCCAACGCAGATTCGTCACAAAGGTAACGTAAAAGACTTGGAGATATATGTAACTCTTTTCCGAATTACGTTATCACACAGAAGGAAGTCAGCTAGGATAGTACCAGTGGTATCTATCTCTACCACAAGGAGAAGGACGTCAGGAGGTGCGCGGTCCGGCCCAAGGTGGGGTCGTGACTGACACCCTGGCGTCATCCTTGCAGCACTTCGCTTCTCCTTTCGAAATCTCGCACTCGATGATGACCTGGCGAGGACCCTGATGAATTCACCCTTCGTGTTGCGGAAAGTATTAAGCTCATGATTTGTTGCAAAGGGCCGAGTCATTTTCGCTTGTCTTTTACAATAGAGAAAAGAAATGTTTAGGTATTTTGAGAAATGATGCTTGGAGTATGTTCATACTCCAACGAAGTACTTTTTGTTATTCATTTTGACTGAGCTAGTTCTTGATTCATTTTCATTTTGTTGCATATTCTCCCTGGTTCATTAGTAGCAGTACCTGAATGTTGCATCATGCAACGAATGGCAGCGAAACAACATTCTCGAAAGCTGAAATACTACTCATGAATATCTGAATGAAACCAAATCCACAAAACCATCAAAGGAGTTGAGACATGTCCAGAGATTAGAAAATGAACCAAATTCTCAGCTGTGGAAAGTTACAATCATCCTCCTCAAATACGGGAAGTCTTCAGTCTGTATGTGATTTTATTTCTCCTGTTTAATCGTAATTAAGTCCATAATTAAATTCATGATTGTCAAGTGCAGTGTGTTCCGAAAAAATAGACCATTTTCTGTTTCAAATGTACGTTGAATATCTTCTTTTATAGATCTTCATTAATTTTCTCTTTTTGTCGATAGATATAGAATAAAGTGTTTTATTTTTATTGAAAACTTATAATGGAAATTTGATATATAGAGATAATTCCGACATGGTTTATGTACTTAGTATTTGAAGACATGTAAACAGGAAGTTTTTTCTCATAATCATATATTTCTATATATCTTTTGTTTAAAGAGTTTTATTTATCTTATTTCAATTTTAGTGGCAGGTAGTAGCGTATGGCCATTACCATGTACCATCTTTCTTAACTTTTTCAAAATATTTGCGTGATTCTTTTTTCTAATTAAGGTTTTAAGAAGCATTGGAATTTCCCGAGTTTTTTTATTTATTTTATCTTTAGTGGCAGGTAGTAGCGTATGGCCATTGCCGTGTACCATCTTTCTTGATTTTTTCCAAAACATTTGCGTTATTCTTTTTTCTAATTATATTTAAGGTTTTAAGAAGCATTGGAATTTCCCCGAGTTTTATTTACCTTATTTTATCTTTACTGACAGGTAGTAGCGTATGACCATTGCCGTGTACCATCTTTCTTAACTTTTTTTCAAAACATTTTCGTGATTCTTTTTTCTAATTAAGATTTTAAGAAGTATTGGAATTGCCGTGTACCATCTTTCTTGATTTTTTCAAAACATTTGCGATTCTTTTATCTAATTATTTGAGGTTTTAAGAAGCATTGGAATTTCCCCGAGTTTTATTTATCTTATTTTATCTTTAGTGACAGGCAGTAGCGTATGGCCATTGCCGTGTACAATCTTTCTTGATTTTTTTACAAAACATTTGCGTGATTCTTTTTTCTAATTATATTTAAGGTTTTAAGAAGCATTGGAATTGCCGTGTACCATCTTTCTTTTATTTATTTTTTTTTTCAAAACATTTGCGTGAGTCTTTTTTCTAATTAAGGTTATAAGAAGCATTGGAATTTCCCCATATGATGCAAGGGAAGGAACTCTCTCGTCTCCTCCCAGCAACATGAGATAGGGTTCAGCGTCTTCGTGTTCAAGCATAAAGAGATGAACGTGACTCTTGACAAATGAATGGCTCTTGTTGTCCGTTTGTACAGGTTTTCATTTTATTTGATATTAGAACGTCCGTCTTTTGCTGTACATCGTTTTGAATATCATAAAAAAACATTCAGAAATACCCCACGCACGCACGCACACGCACATATAAAATCAAACTCACACTCACTCACTCACTCACTCTCTCACTCACTCACTCACTCACTCACTCACTCTCTCTCTCTCTCTCTCTCTCTCTCTCTCTCTCTCTCTCTCTCTCTCTCTCTCTCTCTCTCTCTCTCTCTCTCTCTCTGTCTTCACCTCTCTCTCTTCTCTCTCTCTCTCTCTCTCTCTCTCTCTCTCTCTCTCTCTCTCTCTCTCCTCTCTCTCTTCTTCTCTCTCTCTCTCTCTCTCTCTCTCTCTCTCTCTCTTCTCTCTCTCTCTCTCTCTCTCTCTCTTCTCTCTCTCTCTCTCTCTC
>NW_020870812.1:95461-102961 GCF_003789085.1 Penaeus vannamei
ATGGTAGGAAACCCACAATGCACAAACAGTAACCAGCTCCCAAGTACATTTATACCTGAAAGGAATAAAAAAGCTAGATATTGCTGGCATTGTGTTTTTTTTTACCCACTAAAAAAGAGTAGAGTGTTTTCCATTCAATAATATATAATATATATATACTATATATATATTATATATATATATATATATATATAATATTATGTGTGTCGGATTCCTTAGACCACAGGATGGATACAGAATTGTGTGTGTGTTGCTGTGTGTGTAGTGTGTGCTGTGTGTTGATGTGTGGTGTGTGATATATATATATATATATATATATATCATATATATTATATATGACCATATTATAATATATAATATTATATATATTACATATGTATGTATATAACATAAATATATACTATATAATTACATACATACACACACGACCAACGGCGCGCGCACTACTGTTTTTATGTGAGTTTCACAAGATGATGGCCGACGGACCTCAGGATATTTCTTGGTTGACATTTATGTAGTATCAAATGTTTCTTGCGAAAGGGGTCATGCTGTCATATTGTCCTCTCTCTTCTCTCTCTCTCTCTCTCTCTCTCTCTCTCTCTCTCTCTCTCTCTCTCTCTACTTCTCTCTCTTCTCTCTTCTCTCTTTCGTTTTGTCTCTCTCATCTCTCTCCTCTCTCTCTCTCTCTCTCTCTCTCTCTTCCTCTCTCTCTCTTCTCTCTCTCTCTCTCTCTCTCTTCTCTCTCTCTCTCTCTCTCTCTCTCTCTCTCTCTCTCTCTCTCTCTCTCTCTCTTCTCTCTCTCTCTCTCTCTCTCTCTCTCTCTCTCTCTCTCTCTCTTCTCCTCTCTCTCTCTCTCTCTCTCTCTCTCCTCTCCTCTCTCTCTCTCTCTCTCTCTCTCTCTCTCTCTCCCTCTCTCTCTCTCTCTCTCTCTCTCTCTCTCTCTCTCTCTCTCTCTCTCTCTCTCTCTCTCTCTCCTCTCTCTCTTCTCTGCTCTCTCTCTCTCTCTCTCTCTAAGGATATAGCCTTAAGGCATATCTCCCTAGCATTCAGAAGTTAGCGCTCCCATGGCATACAACTCGGTTATGCTTTACATCAAATGAACTGATGACGCATACCCATTCAGTGACAAAATACATGGGAATAGTTAGGTTATTCATTCAGTATTATTCGCGTTGTCTGAATGATAAATATAACCCAAGCATCAGCGCGTATCATTTTATTACTGAAATTCTTTTACCCATTGCCATTCGTCCATCACATGAGCATTGCTCCTCGTTGACGTGTGATACAGAAAGGGGAAAAGACTCGTCCGACGCTGTTTACTCCCGGGTTCCGCGTACCGAAGCCTCGTGACGTCATGACAAACAAGTGACTCTCTCGAAGCGTCTTTTTTCACGGAAGACTCCAACACTGATTGACTGTCTGTTGCTCTCGTCGCTCGCTTGCGTGGATAATGCTTCAGAGTGTGTTTATGGTCGAGATCAAGTGTTTAGTAAACACTTTGGCTGTTGGTTTATAATTTTAAAGGTATCTGCATCCTATGATAAAGGTTTATATCGCCTCATTAACGAAAGGAATGAATTGCAGTCCCCGGTAGGTTATTTATATGGATTGTGATTTTATTTTGAAAGACAGTAAATACGTCTTTGAAGCTACTTGAAAATCAATACAATTCTGATTTTATAATTTACAGCAACCTTTTATATTTTCATTTCTTTTGGACAGTTTCTCTCTGATACAATTATAATTATTTTTTAGTACGAGAACAAAACATGATGTTTACTTCAGTTCGGCCACATTTCTTTATTCCTTGGTTTACGAATTTTATTTCTGGAGACATCTGACAGGCGGCGGCAAAATAAACATAAAAATAATTAGGTGTTTTTACTTTTCTTAAACAGTTTGTTGATTTCTAGAAACATGTGACTGGCGGTAAAAAAAAATGAAATATCGATGGCAAAACTACATCACGTCTGGAATCAGTGTTCATGTAGCCACAGACAGGAATAATGTTTGGCAGAATCGGTGACGTATTGTGCTGGAGACAGACGACAGATGCGGAGGCGTCTTAGGTATAATTGACGAGAAAATCAACATATCGGAATTATATCGTAACGGATCAGGAGAAAAAAATGTCGATTTCTCAATTATTTTTATTTTCGAAAATCGAGAAAAACAAGTGTGGCGGATAAACGAAATGAATGAAATAAAACAATAAAAAAGAAAATAATGATATTTTTATATAAATAAGTAGAATTAAGAAAAAAATAACATAATATGTAGATAAATAAAGAGATAACAGAAAACAAAAGGATAAAAGAAACCAAGAAATAAATTAATTGTCGCCTCAGAAACATTAAAGTTTTCATGATCAAACTACTTATCAAATGTCACTTAATTACCACTGACTATTGCATAACTTTCTTATTTATCAAATTTATTGCGTGTGAAGGTAGTGTGAGAAACGGAATAAGGTATCTTATTTATCTCTTGTATTTGAAAAAAAAGTAAATGGTCTAGTTATCAACATGAAAAGCAGGTAATTCATATATCATATAAGATACCTTTTTTTCAAATTACCTTAGTCACCCTGATGACTCAGGCAAACTTCAACCGTTTTCTCTAATCCACTTTGCACACCTGCAGAATGCTAGGAGTTCTCAAAGTTTTATTTTTTTCCTGCGACTCCTACAAATTACTTCGACTGTCTCGCGAGCCACTCCCACAGCAACGAAGCATTTCTGACAATCACTCCAACACATTTCCCGGTCTCTGCTCGCCTGACGATGTACGTACGTATGTATCTATGCATGTGAATATGCATGGAACTCTCTCTAGTGCTTGTCAACCACTGCTGGCGAATACTAGACGCGCTAGGACGGGAGTAGAGGAGGAGGAGGAGGAGGAGGAGGAGGAGGAAGGAGAGAGAAGAGGAGAAGGAAGGAGAAGAAGAAGAAGAAGAAGGAAGGAAGAAGAAGAGAGGAGGAGAGGAAGGTTGCAGAATCTCGCGACTCCTCAAAATACTTCGCGATTCCTCTGCTCGAAAGGAAGATATTTTCAAGAGTAAACCTAAAGGCAGCGCTATTATTGATAAGACGATCAACGATAATAAGCATTGTAAAGAGTTGCAATAGAAAAAAAGGTAAATGAATAATAAGAATACTGCTTCTATAATAATGATAATAATAATAATAATAATAATAATGATAATAAAATGATAATAATTACAATAATAATAATAATAATAACCTATCATAAACACCAATGAATCACGGTAACAGACGACTAACAGCAGTTCCGTGAGGGGCTACTCCTTTACCACAGCGATTCCCTGGACGACAACTATCTCAGTCACATCAAGTTGGTCGTTTCCAGTGTTATCAATGGTATCATAATTGGCGACGACGTGTCATTGTTAAAGTTAAGAATCGCACCAGGTTTTTCATTTTTGTAATTGATATCACTGTTATTATGATTATCACTATTACTATTACTTGCATCATTATTTTTTATCGCCATCATCATCCACATATCATCATCATAAGCAGTAGCAGTAGTAGGAGAATCCTCATCATTATTCTCCTGCTCCTACAATTACTGCTATTATTGTCATCATTATCACCATCGTTATATCAAATACTGTTATCATTATTACTTCTGATGATAATGATATTATTATTGTTACTATTAGTAGCAGTAGTATCATTATTATTATCATCATTATTATCACTATCGCTATTATCACTGTTATCATTAATGTTATCTTTATGATCATGATTGTCATTATCGTAGAAGTACTTTTAGCAGTACTTTCATGACTAACACTGTCGCCATCATTATTATCATGTAAGCTCAAAAAGAACTCTAAATACTCTCGTAGATAAATAATAAATAGAACAATAAATAAAACAATAATAAGTATATTATAGTTGATTAATAAATGATAAGTATGCAGAGTGCAGCGTCATATCACGTGCTGGTGTACTTCGCGACCTCCTAATACGAGAGGAGGGAGGGGGGGGGGAAGGGGAGAGGGATGGAGAGAGGAAGACGGTGGTAGAGAGGAAGAGAGGAGAGGAGGAAGAGAGAAGGGGGGAGAGTAGCGAGGAGGAGGGGAGAAACGAAGATGGGGGAGGGGAGAGAGAGAGAAGAGAGAGAAGAGGAAGAGAGAGAGAGAGAGAGAGAGAGAGAGAGAGAGAGAGAAGAGAGAGAGAGAGAGAGAGGAGGAGGAGGAGGAGGTTGGTGGAAAGAGAGAGTGAGAAGGATGGGGAGAGAGCATATTCTCACTATTCTCTTTCTCTCCTTTTCCTTTCTTTCTCCCTCTATCTACCGACCGACCGACCGTCAGCCCAAATCAAGGCAGAACGGACGGACAGAGTGAGTGACAGCAAACAGGCGATCACTACACACAAGGACTCCTAAATCCTGCTTGCCACACAGACGCGACCTGCAGCGAGCGAAAGGAAAGAGGAAAAGCCTCGTTTGGTCGTTAGCAGACGATGGCCTATCATCTCGCCCTCGCCAGTTGCTTAATTAAACAGTAATTACCGGACGTCCTCCTAATTGTTTCGTGCAATTATCATGCGTCAGCCATCGTGACAGTTCGTGCCATAGAGTGTGAGTGAATCATGGTAAGGATTTTGTCATGGAAATTTTTGTTTTTCGTGCATTGGGGTGAAAATTGTGACAAGAGGAGGGTTCGATATCACATGACACACGTGGTTGTGCTATTGAAGGAATAATTATTATAGATTTTCGTCCATGGAACCAATACTTCATTTTCCTTTTGCTTTTTAATGTCATTTTGCCTAAAAAACTAAGCCCTTTAGCCCTGAAAGGAAAGAAAGAAAAAAAAAACAATATCTTGAAACTGGATAGGCCTACATTGACTTTTTTACCGTGTCCACTCAACACAAAAACATGAATGTCGATTCCCTTCATTCCCTTCCTACAACTCCCCCGGAGCAGGAAAACAGGAGGACGAGGCAGACAGCAAGGAAGGTTTGGCAAACACGCGAGGCCGCCCGAGCCGTTGAAGAATCCTACCGATTTGCCTTCGTCAGCAAAGTGTCGCCTGTCACGTGGTCTATTCACGCGCGATGATTTGTGTGAAGTTTTCGCCTTTTCTTCGAGTCTGTTTTATGGGCGAAATTGCGTTAGGTTGGGCAGCTACTTGTGCGCACGCGCCGGCCATCGCGACGCTTATAGTAGGGTGGCGCTGGTATGTAAATATGTGCAAGGCCTTTGTGATGCAGTTGGGGGCGTATGGCGGTGGAGATTGGAAGGGGACTTTGCCTGTGGAGTTTATTGAGAGCGTGACCCTGAGTGTGGCGCCCTGAGTGAGGTGGAGGGTGAGCTCCTGCCCTGGGACTCCTGCTACTAGGTCTTGGTCTGCTCCTGGTGCTCTCCCTCGCTGCCTGACGAGTCGGAGGAGATAGTCTTGGGCTGTGCAAGGAAGGTGCGAAGCCAGGAAGTAAAGCAGCTGCAATGCCTAGGTGTGAAGCCCAACCCTTCCGGTTTCCATATTGCTGACAGCCTTGACTTTGTATATGACATATATATATATATATATATATATATATATATATATATATATATATATATAGAGAGAGAGAGAGAGAGAGAGGAGAGAGAGAGAGAGGAGAGAGAGAGAGAGAATTACCTGTGCATCTGTCTACGCGAGCAGTACTACCTGTGCATATTCACATTCACATAAATAAAATCCCGGATCCCCTTCGCCTCAGCCAAATCCCAAGCTGAGTCGAGCGATCGGCCAATCCGCCCAGCGAATCAGCGACGTTGAAACCAGGAAAAAAATCCTATTTTCCAATATTAATCCTACAGAAGGAAATTGGCGTCCAGAGAGACATCCGGGAACCTTGCAATCCGAATGCCAAGAAACAGGAAATAGGCGATAAAAAGGGAATGAAATCGGAGAGAACATCCGGGAACCTTGCAATCCGAATGCCAAGGAACAGGAAAGAGGCGATAAAAAGGGAATGGAATTGGACGATAAGAATTTGGAAGCCGAAGGAGAAATTCGTTGATGTAGATATGGAGGAAAAAAAGGACAGAAATTGAATGCTCAAAATTCTTGACAGAAGTCTATGGCCTGGTACTTCTTTGGTAGGGGGGGGGAGGGGGCAATACTGAAATCGTGAATGAAATAAAAGGGAAAAAAAATGACAATTGATCACAAATTACAAAAGTTAAACGTATCTTGACGAAATGTTTATTTTCTGTGCGTGTGTTTGCTTGCAGTATGTAGACATCGCCTTGGTGTAAGCATGTGTATTTGTATAATCCCTGTATGTAGGTTTTCCTTACTGTGTGTATATTTGTATTTTCGTACCTACTGTACGTATATTTATTTGCTTAATTACCATATTATATATATATATATATATGTATATATATGTATATATATATATATATATACATATATACATATACATATACATATACATATATATATATATTATATATATATATATATAATATATATATATACATTATATATATATATATATATATATATATATATATATATATATATATATATAATGTATATATATATAAATTTACTGTGTCTATACATTAGCTTACTTACTATTTGTATCCGTATTTGTCTTCCTGCCAAGGTATGTGTATTAGTTAAGTCATTGTCTATTGATTTCTTTGCAACCCTACCATTTACATTCACATTTGCTTACTTACCGATATTTTTTACTTGTTATCCATCTTTCTATTTAACTCTCTCTCTCTATATATATAGAGAGAGATAGATAGATATAAATATATATAGAGATATACTTACTTTATGTATGTATATTTGCCTTCCGTATGCATCTCTGACCACCTGCATGTCTTCTGCATGTAGGTGCATTTGCGAATAATATGCAAGTGCCCTCCTTATATATGAACTTTCAAAAGTATGTTTTTTCTCCCTCATCGTACTCGTAAGTACGACTTGGCGCACCACCCTGGCGCCCACCTACACACAAGCGCGTACGAGTGTGTAATTATATGCAGAAAAGCGTGTGCTTCGGTGTGAAGGGGCGCGACACCTGGATCCCGCAGCTGTTCTGTATGCATCGGTAACTATCCATGAAGCTGTGTATGTGTAATTAAACGAGCCACCTCCCCCCCCCCCCCCCCCGGTCGAAATTTCCTTGCACGTGGTCCCCCCGCTGACTAACCTCGGTCTCCTTCAACAGCTGAGAGAGAGAACCACGCTAATCTGAAAGGTTATGCGTCTTTTAAAGATCTTTCGCCGAGCCGTCAAAGGGAAGGGAGGCTTGTCAACGCTGGCGTGCGTGTGCCGTAGACTTTTTTCCTCGTGTGTGTGTAGAGTAAGTTTGTTTAATTTTTTTTTTTTTTTTTTTTTGCTCTGGTTCTAGTTTTATGAGGCTTTCGAATTAGCATGTTCGAATTCATTTGCATAAACTGAACACAAAATGCACTTTATACTGCAGAGGCATCGGTAAGTTTCACAGATGG
>NW_020870812.1:107961-117961 GCF_003789085.1 Penaeus vannamei
TGTGAAGGTGTGTGCGTGTGCATTGTGTGTGCGCATCCATAACCAAATGTCCCAGCGTAATCAGGACACCTCCTCCAGGCCAACTCCGCTCCCCGTTTCGCCACTTTCTTCCAAGACGAGCGAACGCATCCGAACTTCTGGGAATCTGTGTGAATTGCGTGTGGCGATTCTTGGCAGCCGCGTCTCACTCACACTCACTCACTCGCACTCGCCCGCCCGCCCCTCAGTTGCTCTCTGGGTGTGCTACGGGTGGGACGTACGACGCGCCATGGCGGAACCCACTCGATTATTCGCCCTTCTGTGGTGCCTGTGTACGCTGGGGCAGGTTTTGCCGTTCAACCTCGAGCCGAAGATCCCCATCGTGAAGAAGGGCTCGCCCAAGTCCCACTTCGGGTACACGGTGGCGCAGCATCAGACCATCTTGGACACCGCTTCGGGAATACCTTACAAGAAATCATGGTGAGTTAAACGGTGCTTTTCGGAGGCGAGTCGCGCTGGGGGATTCGAGGGGCGATTCCCTTTGGCGAGGAAACGGGGATTAGCGACGGGGATTAAGTGGTTTGCGAGCCTGCAAGTGACGTGCAATATGGGGGAGTTGAATGCGCCGCTGTTGGACTCGGGATTTTTTTTATTTGTTTATTCTTCAGTAACGGATAAATTCGTATTTTTTTCTTATTTAATGGAGTGGTTTTGTGATCTGTTATGATTTGCTTCCTGTGGAATGAAAGACAAAATTTCGGTTTCTTTAAAAGAAGTGGTTTGTGAAAGAGTGGTGTCCTGTTATCATCTTAAGTGCGTGTTCGACTGTTAAACTGTTACCACTTTGGATTATTTAAAAGCGAAAAAGGAGAGACGAAGAGAGAGACGGAGAGAAAGAGAGAGAGAGAGAGAGAGAGGGAGTGACCTTCAGAAATGCAAAAGACTTGCTTTTAGGAGACGGAACATAAACAGTGAGAAAGCAAAATGTTCATCGCATCAAAAGTGACGAAACAAGATAACAACCGGAACATGTTGGTGACTTGTTTACGAAAAGAAAATGTTGACGGAGATTACAGTGGCAGTGAAAGCGGACAAACAAACAAAAAACAAATAAATAAATAATCGAAACTCTGGAAAATTACTTCATTCATTTTAAAATTCCTTTTGCGAATGATAAAAACAAGACCCTCACACATACATGTGCACACTATCTCGTTACTCTCTCGAGGATCAAAACATACTTAAAAAAGTGGTAATAATAAATATATGAATAATTATGAGACCAATTAGAATAATGATAATAGATTGATGATTATAAAAAGATAAAATATCCCAATTCTTTCCCTCTCCCTCTCTCTCTCTTCATCCCCCTCCCTCCTTCCTCTCCCTCTCCCTCTCCCCTTCCCTCTTCCCTCTCCCCTTCCCTTCTCCCTCTCCCCTCCCCTCTCCCTTCCCCTTCCCTTCCCTCCCCTCTCCCCTTCCCTCTCCCTCCCCTCTCCCCTCCTTCTCCCCTCCTCTCCTCTCCCTCTCCCTCTCCCTCTCCCTCCCCTTCCCCTCTCCCTCATCCCTCTCCTCTCCCTTCCCCCTTCCCCTCCCCTTCCCTCTCCCTTCTCCTCTCTCCCCTTCCTCTCCCCTTCCCCCTCCCCTTCCCTCTCCCTTCTCCTCACGGCCACAGCGAAAGCACAAGTAAAAGGCATTCTCTTCCAGCCTCACACACGTTGCCGGGGAGAGGAAGGTCACCTCGTCTTGGGTAAAAGTACTGGCGAAGGTTAAACGTTGGAGCGACCGACGGTGACGTAATGTCGGGTACAGCTGGGGAGGAAGAGGGGGGGAGGGAAAGGAAGGGAGAAGGAGAGAGGGGGAGGAGGGGGGAAGGGTGGGGGAGAAAGGAGAGAGGGGGAGGAGGGGAAGGGTGGGGAAAGGAGAGAGAGGGAAGGAAGGGGAGAAGGAGGAGGAGGAGGGAGGAGGGGAGGGGAGAGGAGGGAGGAGGAGGGAATAAGAGGAGGAGAATGATGAGTGGAAAGGAACAAGTAGAAGAGAAAAGAGAAGTATGAGAAAGAATTAAAGGACGATAAACATTAGAGAAACAAGTAGGAAGAGGAGAACTAACAGGAAAGAGAGGAAATGGAAAAGAAGATAAACAAGTAAAGAGGAAAGAGGGCGAAGAGGAAAGAGGCATCAGGGACCCCCCCCCCCCCGACCGATCGCAAACGCCCCGCCCCCACTTGACAGTTGTACAAACACTTGCTGCTCACTCGGGCACTGATTTGGCGGCTGAGATTTTTACTCTTTTTTACTCTAAACGATTTGTAGATTTGCGATGTGATTGATCTGTTTTTTTTTCCCGCTTTTTTATTTTGATTTTACACATCCCTAATTCGTGGGGACGGAACTGGACTTGAGGCTAAATCACATCAACATTTATTTGGAGGTTTCGTCCAGCCACGAGAACCGAAAACAAAACAAGGACAGCCAACGGACAAGGACACGCCGGCCTCCCCTCCCACGTGGTAGCAGAAGGCGTGTGGCAGGTGCGGGCGGGCCGAAGGGAGGGGGGGGGAGGGAGGGGGGCTGGTGGGCGGGTTAGGTGCGATCCCGTAGTCGTGAGCAGTGGGCGGCGACGCAGTGAAAGTACGGAGTGTGTCTGTAGGAGGCGGCGGAGGTTGCGCCATCGGCCCGTGACCCAGGCGGCCGTCGCTCACTGCTGGGGGCGTCCGGGGGGTGGGAGTCGTTAGGGGGCCAGGGGGGGGCGGTGTTAGGAGGTGTTTAAAGGGTGATAGAGATAGGAGAGATAGGAATGGAGAGGACCTGAGAGTGTTGTGTGTTAAGAATAGGAGCGCACTAGGTGTTCAGTGTGTTAGGTTAGCATTATGAAACTTTTTTTTATGATTGAGGATGTGTTAGGGTGTAAGAGATGGTAACGAGAGTTGTGAGGGTGAGTGAGTGTTTGTGATGTCATGGGGCGGGGGTAGGGGCCGGGGGGTGAGGGGGACACCCTCGTGGCCTCCAACACCAGCTGACGGCAACACGTGGGCGGGAGGAGATGCTATTCAGCGATGGAGATGGAGAGGGAGGTGGAACAAGTGTGAGGGAAAGTGATTTTGTTTGTTGTTTTTTTTTTTTTTTTTCTCCTTCTTCCTCTTCAATCTTCTGTTTCGTTCGTCTTCTTCTTCTTCTTCGAGGATGTAGAAAGGAAGTGTAGATGTTTCTTTCTTTGTAGGTTTAGCTTATGTAAGTGTTTTGAATTAAGGGACGTGTTTTATGAATATATTTTGAGAATTTGTAAGAAGCGTTTCATTCAGTGAAATGTAGGTCTATGTGTACACGTTTAAATAATGTGAAACTTTATTATTATCTCACCTGTTGATCGTAGAGATACCCCTCCCCCTCCCCCTCCCCCCCAAACCTGACCTGGCAGGAAAGAGAGATACCTTGACCTCTGTGACCTACCACCGCAACACTCCCGCCCCCACCCCCACTCTCCCACCCCCACCCCCCTCCCCACCCACCACCTTAGCTCACCCGTGACACCTGTAAAGCACACAACAACCTGTCTGACCTCGTTTCTGGCGCGGATATTCTGAAATCCTGAAAAAGAAGGTTGGAATGCTGGCCATGTGGCGCCCAGCGAGCCTCCTCCTCCTCGATCTGTGTGGGCGTGTTGTGACTGTGAAGTGGAACAGAGGGGGAGGAAGAGGAATTAAGGATGGGGGAGGATTCGTACTAAGAGAGGAGGAGGAGGAGGAGGAGAGGAGGAGAGGAGGAGGAAGGAGAGAGAAGAAGAAGGAGAAAGAAGAAGAAGAAGAAGAAGAAGAAGAAGAAGAAGAAAGAAGAAGAAGAAGAAGAAGAAGAAGAAGAAGAAGAAAGAAGAACACGACAAGAACAAGGAAGAGAGATAAAGTACGAAGATAAATGCTTGATAAAGAGATGGATAGAGACAGACAGACAGACATACAGACAGCAGAATATGTTAGATAGACGAATTGATCGATAAGATAGCATAGATATAAATAGACAAAGGGTTGAATAGACAGATGGATGGAAGAGAAAGAAAGGAAGGGGAGGCGGGGAGGCGAGGCGGGTGGGTGGGCGCCGAGTCAAGGTTGACGAGTTAGTGAACGTTTGGAGAAAGAGGGAGAGATGGAGAGATGGAGAGAGAGAGAGAGATGGAGAGATGGAGAGAGAGAGATGGAAGAGAGAGAGAGATGGAGAGAGAGATTGAGAGAGAGAGATGGAGAGAGAGAGAGAGAGAGAGAGAGAAGAGAGAGGAGGGAGAGAGAGAGGAGAGGGCGTCGTGTCTGTGTGGGCGCCGCTGGGAGGAGAAAGTGGGCGTGGAGGATACTATCGCCAGGCCTAGTTATGAGGTTGATTCATTTTTTGTGGGGTTATTGGGTGGTGTGTTGGTCGTATTGTACTTGTAATCGCGATTGGATAAACTGGGAGACGAGAGAGAGTGAGTGAGTGAGCGAGAGAGTGAGCGAGAGGAGTGAGTGAGTGAGGTGAGAGTGAGTGAGTGAGTGAGTGAGTGAGTGAGGAGTGAGCGAGAGAGTGAATGAATGAGTCTGAATGAGTGAGTGAGTGAGTGAGTGAGTGAATGAGTGAAGAATGAGTGAGTGAGTGATGAGGGAGTGAATGAGTAAGGGAGTGAATAACTGAGTGAAGTGAATGAGTGATAAGAGAGTAGAGAGAGAGAGAGAAGAAGGCGGAGAGAGAAAAAAAAATATGAGAAAATCTCGTCCTTTTTTTGGCGTGTGTATTTACTTCTCCATAAGGTCGGTTATGATTAAAAATATTCGCGCGGCTCGTTCTTTGGCGGTTGAATTCGCGCACCAGAGTATTATGAGCCGCGATTGAGTTGTCAATCAAGCGCGGATTAATTTGGGATATTGAGAGTCATTATCTTCGCATATGGAGATGTTCAAGTTGTTGTGGGCGTGGGCGCCGGGAGAGGGCGAGTGGGGACCGCAGTTTTGTTTTGGTGTTTTTGTTGTCTGATGTGCTTTTCTGTTTTAATTTTGTTTTATTTATTTTATTTATTTATTTATTTATTTGTTTATTTATTTATTTATTTATTTATTTATTATTTTATTATTATTATTATATATTATCATTATCATTATCATTATCATTATCATTATCATTATCACTATCTACTATCACTATCACTATCACTATCACTATCACTATCACTCATCACTCACCATCACATCACTATCACTATCACTTATCAATCACTATCAATCACAATCATTATCATTATTATTATTATATTTAGGGGGGTTGATTGCCCGTTCTGCGCGGGGCATTTTATACATGAAATATTTTTACTTTACCCTTTACCAGGGATTACCCAGGGATTACGATTCACAAAAGTAGAAGCCATGGATAGATAGATACTTCGCGTTTGGTCCAGATATCCCAGGGTTAGGTTCGGTCCTCTGGCGAATCGGTTATATTTGTTCGGTGTTTGACCCCCTGGCCGCTCCAGCCCCCCCCCCCCCCGCCTGCCTTTGTTACTGAACAAATAAGCGGAGGTTCCGTCACACGACACTTGAGAGGGACACGGGGGGGGAAGAGGGGAAGGGGGGAGGAAGGGGTGAAGGGGGTCGCCAAAGCCCCCTCCTTGCTCTCCGTTTTCCCTCTCTCTCTCTTTTTCTTTTCTTTCTCTTTTCTTTTCTTTCTCTTTTCTCTTTTTTTCTCTCCTCCTGTCTCTCTCTCTTGCGATTTCTCCCTCCTCCTCCCTCCTCTCATAGTCTTGTCCTTCAGCGCCTCCATTCTCCTATCTACCTCCCTCCATTCCCTTTCTCATCTTTTCTCTCCACCTCTCTGTCTCCCTCTCTTCCTTTCCCCTTTGTCCCTTGCCTCTCCTTCCCCCTATCCTCTTCCCTATCCCCTCCCCCCTTCGCTTTCCTCGCCCTCAAACCACCTGAAATATGCATTAGCTTCTGTGCTTCGCCTTTTGCTTGTGTTGCTTGCGGAGTCCCTCGCCGAGAAGCACCTTTGATTTGCGATTCAAAGTGGCTTTTTTATCTGCCGCTGAATACGAATGTGTGGCTTATTTTGCGTCGTGTGGAGAGCGTGTACAAGCCGGGCATTGACGAGGCGGTGGGATGGTCTCCGCGTCCGATTGTTTACATTTTAGGGCTTGGAACTGCTTGGCAAATCGGTTGGAATTGGGCAGGAGCAAGGGTCGTAAGGTCGTGGCCTATTCCCGAGGTCATGTAAGGTTAACGGAAGGGCAAGTGATTGATTGTTGGTGATTTGGGTCGAATAAGGTCAATGGCAGATGAGTGTTTTGTGTAATGATGGAATTTGAATGGATGTGATACGATTTTACTACTTGGCATCAAATGGTCTGTTGCCATGTATACTGCGGCGATCGTATCTGGCGAGGGGTGTGTCATGGCACCAGCGAGTGAAGCACGCTTTGACACATGCGTGATAATGGTGCCACATGGCCCTTGGCATCTCTTTGTCTAAACATAGTGAAACTCTGTGACACACTGAAGATGTAGACATCAGTGCAACATATGTGATACGTACTTAACATAGAGACCCACTAGATTATCGTAATTTAACCGTAATTTCATTTGGAAATATATTTGAATTTCTTTACAACTCGGAGTGAGGTCGAGGACCCTTCCCCCTCCATGGTGCGTGAGGTTCTAGGTCACGCAGGGTCAGGTCGGGCCGAAGTGGTTGACCTGGCCGAGGAGGTTTTCCAAGGTCAGGGAAGTGGCTGGCGCTAATCCCAAGTCAAAACGCCGACGGAGGACCTCACCTTTCCGCGAGGATTGGAAAAATCTCTCGGGGATGGATTGGTGCTCGAATCAAGCTGTGTTTGCGCCTGTGCTGTGCTGTGTGGGCTGTGCGGGTGGAATGACGGTGCGCGGGTTATTACCTGGCCTGATTTAGTAGATTCACGCACATAGGAGAGGACGAGAGGGAGAGAGAGAGAAAAAAAAGTAGATAGAGAAGAGAAAGAAAGAGAGGAAAGGGATTAAAAGAAAGAGAGAGAGAGAGAGAAAAGAAAGACAGAAAGGATTACGCACCGGGGGATTACGCAGGAGAGAACCGAGAGGAAGGGTGAGAGGGAGAGAGAGAAAAAAAGTAGATAGAAAGAGAAAGAAAGAGAGAAAGGGATTAAAAGAAAGAAAGAAAGAAAGAGAGAGAGATGGTTTAGTAGATTCACGCACATAGGAGAGGACGAGAGGAAGGGTGAGAAAGAGAGAGAGAAAAAAAGTAGATAGAAAGAGAAAGAAAGAGAGAAAGGGATTAAAAGAAAGAAAGAAAGAGAGATGAGTTAGTAGAGATTCACGCACATAAGAGAGAACGAGAGGAAGGGTGAGAGGGAGAGAGAGAAAAAAAGAGTAGATAGAAAGAGAAAGAAAGAGAGAGAAAGGGATTAAAAGAGAGAAGAGATAAAAGAAAGAAGAAAGAAAGAAAGAGAGGGAGAGGAAGGGAAGGGAGAAAGAGAGAGAAAGGGAAAAAAGAAGAAAGAAAGAGAGGGAGAGGAAGGGAAAGAAAGAAAGGGTCAAAGAAGAGAAAGAAAGAGAGAGAGGAAGGATTAAAAGAAAGAAAGAAAGAGAGGGAGAGGAAGGGAAGGGAGAAAGAGAGGAAGAGAATAAAGAGCTCGAGAGGATAGAAAGGCGCATGTCAGTGACTGTTGGCAAACGAGACAGGGTTTCACGCCAAAACATTGTCCCACGTCACGTATATATATATATATATATATATATATATATATATATATATATATATTAATATATATATATATATATATATATATATATATATATATGTATATATTACATGCATAGGTATGTATATAAATATGTATACATATGTATGCTTGAATGTATGTATGTATATGTGTGTGTGTGTGTGTGTGTGTGTGTGTGTGTGTGTGTGTGTGTGTGTGTGTGTGTGTGTGTGTGTGTGTGTGTGTGTGGTGTGTGTGTGTGTGTCTCGCCCAGCGTCTCCTGTTACCGCCAGTGAGCCACGTGCGCCTCACTGATCGCGTTGAACAATTTTTGCTGATAATTACATAATTCCAGCGACTTGCGGAGCAGATGTCAGCTGCGGGTGACAGCGCGCCTGACGCCGAGACCCAGCGCAGGAGCAGTACTGTTCGCAGGCGCTGCTCCCTCTGGCGGAGGCGCTGCCGGAGGGGAGGCTGGGCTCGGAGGCTGCGTGGATGGGCGGGTAGACAGGGAGATATACAAGCAGGGCAGGCAGGCGGATAGACAGACAGACAGACAGACAGACAGACAGGCAGACAGAAAGATAGACAGATAAACAGGTAGACAGGCAGACAGACAGGCAGACAGGAGACAGGCAGATAGACAGACAGGTAGGTAGACAGGCTGGGGACAGACAGACAGATAAACTAGACACGCATGAGCGCACGCGCGCAGGTAGACAGGTAGACACATGTATAGGTATGCTGGTAGATAGATTTAGCTAAGGAGACAGGCTGACAAGATAGATCTATAGGCTGATGAATGGATTATAATTCATTTGGCTACTTATGGGTGGATGAACGTATGAATGAATACATGGATGTGGGTACAGTGTATGTATGTCTTATGCTCAATGTTAATGAAGTTCAGTTCTGTGCACATTTATGCCTCAAACATTTGTAAAATAACTGCACTGCCGGTATCCATCACCCGAGAACGGTCGTTACACGGAAACAGCCACTTCACAGAGACCACCTATACCCGGAAATGCCTCATAATGGCCGGCATACATCACCCGCCAATAGTACGTCTCCTATTGTGGGCATTACATACCTATTTCTCTCGCTTTTGTGGGACGGTTCTGCTTGAATAATCTGATGGTCTATATATAGGGTGAAGTTCGTATTGTCGGGCCCCTGGGAGCTTTCATATGGGCGTGTCATGCGTGTTTTGGACGTGTTTTAAGTTCCAAGGGAGCCTTACGGTTGAATTTGGAATGACCTTATAATTTGGTTGACTTTTTTCTGGATGTTTACTTGTTTGTTTTTACTTTGCTTTACTTTAGGGTAAATGGGTTTTTTGAAATAAGAGATCAGCTTACCCTCAAAAGCAAAAAAGCAGAGCAAATATTTGAAGAGAGCATCGGCGAAGGAAGGAGAGGAAAGGAAAAGGTTAATGTATTTTTGGTCAAGTAGTGTTTGTTCCATGTCGAGTAAGAGGGAAGGGGGAGGGGGTAGGAAGAGAGGTAGGGAAGGGGGAGGGTAAGAGGGGAGAGAGGGGAAAAAGGGAGGCCGAGGAGTAGAGAGAGAAGAAGAGAGCGAATAAATATTATCCCCGGCCAGGAATTGTTTGTCCTGGATGCTTGCCTGCCTGCCTGCCCTGTCCAGGACCCCCTTCCCTCCCTCCGTCCCTCCCCGCCTCCCACCTATTCTCTCACTCTCTCCTCTCCCTATTGTGTAGACAACCTTCCAGCACGTGGGTTTATGGTCCCCTTCCCTCCCTCTTCCCCCTCCCTCCTCCTCCCTCCCTCCCCCTCCCCCCTCCCCCCTCTCCCCTCCACCCTCTTCCCTCCTCCCTCCTCCCCCCTCCCCCTCCTCCTCTCTCCTCCCTCCTCCCTCCTCCCTTTCCTCCCCCCCCCTCATCCAGATTCCAGGGAATTGTCAGGAGAGATAAAGCGAGGAGGAGGAAACCCTCAGGGCGGCGACGTGCATTATTCGTCCCTGAGGAGGAGCCTTCTCTGGTGGTCGTCTTTTTAGCTTCTCGTAGCCTCGGTGGTCGCACTTTCTCGTAGGCCCGGGAGTCAGTGTAGTCTCGTCCCGGGAGTCAGTGTAGTCTCTCGTAGGCCCGGGAGTCAGTGTAGTCTCTCGTAGGCCCGGGAGTCAGTGTAGTCTCTCGTAGGCCCGGGAGTCAGTGTAGTCTCTCGTAGGCCCAGGAGTCAGTGTAGTCTCTCGTAGGCCCGGGAGTCAGTGTAGTCTCTGGTCCGGGAGTCAGTGTAGTCTCTCGTAGGCCCAGGAGTCAGTGTAGTCTCTCGTAGGCCCAGGAGTCAGTGTAGTCTCTCG
>NW_020870812.1:123063-135980 GCF_003789085.1 Penaeus vannamei
CTCTTTCTCGCGTCTTCTTTCTCTTTTGTTTCGACGCTCCTGATGAGGGAGTCGATCGCCCGGGTGGAGAAAGGGTGTCTGGGCCATGGAAGAGAAAGACAAGGGGAGAGGGAGAGAGGGGAGGGGAGAGGGAGGGAGGGAGAGGGAGAGAGGGAGAGGAGAGAGAGAAGAGAGAGAGAGAGAGAGAGAGAGAGAGAGAGAAGAGAGAGAGAGAGAGAGAGAGAGAGAGAGAGAGTAGAGAGAGAGAGAGAAGAGAAAAGATAGAGAGAAGAGAGAGAGCAAGAGAGAGAGAGAAGAGAGGAGAGAGAGAGAGAGAGAGAGAGAGAGAGAGAGAGAGGAGAGAGAGAGAGAGAAGCAAGATAGAGAGAGAAGAGAGAGAGAGATGAGAGAGGAGAGAGAGAGAGAGGGATGTCTGCAAGGAAAAAAGGAAGAAAAGAGCAAGTAAGAGGAGCAAAAAGGAAGAGTCGAGGTACGGCGAGACACCACCACACAGAAGAAGAGAGAGAAAATAAAAGAGAAGAACAGAAGGAACAGAGAATAATAAAGCGTCGGCCGCCGCGAGACCGTGCGGGCGGTGACGAGGCCGAAGGAGCAGGTGTCGTCGGCGAGGGAGAGGGGGAGGGGGGTGGAGGGCTAGAAAAGATATGTCTAGTTTTTATTTTATTTTTTCTTGTCATTTTCATGTGGTCGTGGTATGGATTATTAGCTGTCTTTTTATTTCTTGTTTTAATGTTTTTTTTTTTTTTTTTTTTTTTTTTAAACTTTTTTTTTTTTTTTTTTTACTTTTTTCTCACTTTCTTGTCTTTTGTTTTTCATCTTGTTATCTTTGTCGGTAATCCTCTACTTCTTTCTCTCTCTCTCCTTCTTTCCCGTCGTCCTCCCTCCGTCCCTTCTTTTCTCCTCTCTGTTGCTTCTAACCCTCTCTGCCTCTGCCCTTGCTCACTCCATTCTGCACAGCTCCTCTTCTTCTTCGCTCCCTCCTTACCCATCTCCTTCCCTCTCCCTCCCCCTCCCGTCCTTCCCTCCTTTTCGCCTTAACACCTCTCGCCCTCCTCCTTCCTCCTTATCCCTCCTTCCGCCTTCTCCCCTCCTTGCCTCTCTCAATCCCTCCTTCCTCCTTCCCTCCTTCCCTTCTCCCTCTCTCCTCCTTGCTCCCTCTCTCTCGTCTTCCCTCCTCCCAAACGACCTTTCCCCCCGCTCTCTCCTCTGCCTTCCCTCCCAACTCCGCTCCCCCTCCTCCCTTCCTTCTCCCGTCCTTCCCTTCTCCTTCTCTTCCATCTCTCTCTCCTTCCCGTTCTCCCGTCCTTCCCCTTCCCCCTCCCTCCTTATCTCCCTCCTCCTACCCTCCTTCCTCCCACCTTTCTCCCTTCGCGCTAACCCTTCTCCTTCGCCTCCCTTCCTCCCTCTCATCGATATTTCTTCGGCAACATTTCTTTCGACTCGAGCTGGCCGTGTTCTCCTTGGTGCGGCGAGTCCTTCCCCAAATGAACGCTGACAGAAGACTGGATAAAAAGTGGGAAGAAGAAAGGATGATTAGGTGGTCTGTGCTGCCCTCTCTTGCGGTTGAGGGATTTAATCGGATAAAGAATTGGGTTTTGCCTCTTCAATTATTATTATTATTATGATTATGATTTTATTTTGTCTTCCTCCTTCTTCCTCTTTGCCTTCTCTCCTTCTTCTCCTCCTTCCTCTCCTTCTTCTTCTTCTTCTCCATTTTAACCTCCTCCTTCCTTCTTCCTCTCTTCTTCTTTTTCTTCTTTTCTTCTCTTATACTTCTGCCGCCACCTCCTCCTCCTTCTTCTTCTTCTTCTTCTTCTTCTTCTCTTTCCCCATCCCCTAATAATAATTAATAATTTTCTCTCTCTCTCGTTCTGTCGTTTTCTCTCTCTCTCTCTCTTGCTCTTCTCTTTTTTTTCTATTTTTCTTTCTCTCTTCCTTTCGTTGGTCTTTCTCTCTCTCTCTTTTTCGTTCTCCCTCTCCTCCCTCCCCTCTCCCCTCCCGCCCTCTTCTTCTCCCTCCTTTCCCTTCCTCCTCTAACCTCCTTTTCCGCTAATCTCCCCTCCCCCGTACCCCCCCCCTGCGGAAGTCCGTCCGGGCCTCTCCTTCGCGAAGTGCAAATGCCGCCCACGCCACGCCCACGCCGCCGGAAGGGACGCGGGAACAAACCCCCTTTCCCCTCGAGGACCTGGCGGGCGGGGTGGGCGTAGGAGTGAAGGGTTTGGGGTGTAGGGCGAGGTGGGGTGGGGTGGGGTGGGGGTGGGGGGTGCGGGTGCTCCTTCTTCTCCTTATTTTCCTTCTTCTTTCCTTATTTTTTGTTCCTTCCTCTTCTTCCTCTTCTTTTCCTTATTCTTTCCCCTCTTCTTTTCCTTCCTCTTTTGTTCCTTCTTTCCCCTTTCTTTTCCTTTCTTCTTCTTTTCCTTCTTCTTTTGTTTCTTCTTTTCCCCTCTTCCTTTCCTTCCTCTTTCTTTGTTCTTTTCTTTCCCCTTCTTCTCTTTCCTTTCTCTGAAGGGTAGGGGAGAAGGTGGGGGTGAGGGCGTGAGGAAGGGGCCGGGTGGGAGGGGAAGAAGGGGGGGAGGGGAAATGGGTATGACGGGGATGGGGGGGAGCAAGGGGAGTGGGTAGGAGACGGGATGGTAGGGAAGGGGTGGGGGGAAGGGGAGTGGGTAAAGACCGGGGTAGGAGTATCCGAAGGGGAGTGGGTAGGGGACTGGGTGGGGCGAGGTGGAAGGTGGGTAGGAACGGGTAGGAGGGGAGTGGGTAGGACAAGAGTGCGACGGGGGGGAAAGGAGTAGGGTAGGACGATGGGCGGGGGAAGGGGGTAGGGTAACCACGGGGTGGGAGGGGGTGCGGGCGAAGGAGGGAAGGTGGGGTAGCGGACCGGTGGCGGGGAAGAAGGGGAGTGGGTGGATCGGGGTGGGAGGGGGCAGAAAGGGGAGTGGTAGGACGGGGTTCAGGGAGGGGGAAGTGGTAGGACGGGCGGGGGGGAAGGGAGTGGGTCGACGGTGAGGTGGGGGAGAAGGGGATTGGTAGAACGGGGTGGGGTGGGGGGTGCATGAAGGGGTATTTGCACCCACTTTGGCCCGTGATGCGTCTTCTCTCGTGTCACCGACCCCGTACCTTCGAGGGCGGTACTGGCCGCCGCGTTTCGCGGTCGCGGGCGTCCCCCGGTGAGAAAAAGGGGAAAATGTCCTGCATATATTTGCTGCGTTGAATATCAGTCTGTCTGTCTGTGAATATCAGTCTCTGTCTGTCTGTCTGTTGTATAATACATATGCTGTCTACTGGTCTGTCTATATATCTATCTGTCTGTTTTATTTTATTCTGTTTATATATAATTATCATCTGTCCTGTTTATTTTATTCTAGTTCATCTATCTGTCTGTTTATTTATTCTGTTTATAAATCTATCTGTCTGTTTATTTATTCTGGTTTATCTTCTGTCTGGTTTGTTTATGTTGTTCTAGTTTAATCTATCTGTCTGGTTGTTTATTTATTCCGCTATTTATCTATCTGTCTATTCTGTTTGTGTCTTTCTATATATTTATCCTTGTTTATTTCCAATCTATTCTATATCTTTCTGCCTGTGCTGCTGAAGTATCTTTATGCTTATAGATTATAATAGAACTTATATTTTTATATGTATGGAGGCCCTGTGCATATGTATATGTGGTCATTTTAGATTATGTATTTTAACGTATCTATGTAGTAGTATGCTTTTATTGTATGTATGTATGTGTGTACGCTAATGTGTATATATGTGTTTAGTGGTGTGTATATTATGCATGTACGTTAGTGTGTGTATAAATGTAGTACGTTAGTGTGTGTACTATATGCATGTACGTTCAGTGTGTGTATATATGCATGTACGTTAGTGGTGTGTATATATGTAGCTCGTTGTCGTTTTGAGTGTGTGTCATATATGTATAAAAACGTTTAGTGTGTGTATATTATGTATGTATCGTTAGTGTATGCATATATATGTATGTACGTTAGTGTATGCCATATATATGTATGTAGCGTTAGTGTATGCATAATATGAAGTGTACGTACGTTAAGTGTGGTGTATAATATGTATGTTACGTTAGTGTGTGTATATATATGTATGTACGGGGTTAGTTGTGTGTAATATTGTATATAAACTGTTTAGTGTGTGTATATATGTATGACGGTTAAGTGTAGATGCATATATATGTATGTACGTTAGTGTATGCCATATATATGTTGTACGTTGTGTATGCATATATATGGTATGCTACGTTAGTTGTAGGTCATATATATGTTGTACGGTTAGTGTATGCATATGGATATGTATGTACGTTAGTGTATGCTATATTATAAATGTACGTACGTCTACATGTATACGTATTCGTTTGCGTCCAAAGCGGGACCGTCCAATAGACTCGAAGCCGTTTCTCGTGATTCTATTCTCGAACCTCGCGATAAATTGGGCGAGGCGATGTTCCGGCGTGATGAAGGGCGGCCGCCACGTGCATGACGGAGGTCAGGCGCGAGGACCAAAGTACCTTAGTACCGGGATCAACGGCGAGGGGGTGGAGGGAGGGAAGGGAGGGAAGGAGGGAGGGAGGGGGAAAGGGAAAGGAGGAAGGGGGAAGGAGGGAGGGGGAAGGGAGGAAAGGGGAGGGGAAGCAATGGAGGGAGGGAGGGGAAGGGAAGCAAGGGAAGGAGGGAGGGAGGGGGAGGGAGGAAGGGGGGAAGGGAGCAAGGGAGGGAGGAAGGGGGGGAAAGGGGGAACAAGAGAGAGGAGGAGGGGAGAAAGGGAGCAAAGGGAAGGAGGGAGGGGGAAAGGAGGAGGGGAGCAAGGGAAGGAGGGAAGGGAGGAAGGGGTAAAGGAGGGAGGATAGGGGGGAAGGGAGCAAGGGAGGGAGGAAAGGGAGGAAGCGAGCAAGGGAAGTAAGGAAGGGGGGGAAGGGAGCAAGGGAGGAAGGAGAGAGCAAAGGAAGGAGGGAGGGAGGGAGGGAGGGAGGGGGGAGGGGGAAGGGAGGGAGGGAGATCGTGAGGCGTGAGAAATTCTGGCCGTCGTAAGTGAATATAATGATAGTTTTTGGCTTGCAAGCGTCGGGAATTGACTGCTGTATATGGTTATTTATGTATTATTGCCATTATATAATTTTTTAGGGGTAATAACCGGACATTGCTGCTGTTATTTTTTAACGTCAGAGTGGACGATGATCATCATTTGTGATCATCATGAACGTTTCACAGAGTCTGGAAAATACATAATTATTTATCAGAACAAGGTTTTTCTTTGCATTTTGAATAAGCCTATCCAAACATACGGAAATTGCCTCTTAAATCATTATTTTTTTTGAAAAATAAGGGAATGAATTTAAACGATTCTCCTTGGCCTGAAAAAGAGAGAGAGAGAGAGAGAGAGAGAGAGAGAGAGAGAGAGAGAGAGAGAGAGAGAGAGAGAGAGAGAGAGAGAGAGAGAAGAGAGAGAGAGAGAGAGAGAGAGAAATGAGAGAAAGAGGAAGAGAGAGATAGAGACAAAGAGGTAGAAACAAAAGTAAAACAATAGCTAGAGATAGATAGGCGGAAAAAAAGACCCAAGTAGAAACAGAACAAGAACGAGACTGAAGCTGGGGTCCCGCCCGTCAGCCCGTCAGCCCCCCCCCCCCCCCCCCCCCTAGGAAGTGCTGACGAGCCGCCTTTGCTGTTGTGTCTCGGGGCTGAACCCAGACGCTGACCCTTCGCTGCGACTCCTGTTGTGTCTTGCTTTTATTATGAGGAGTGTTGTATTATTATTATTATATTATCTATTTCCTTTTTTTATTATATATATTTATTATTTCTTTTTGTTACATGGACATTGAATAATTCGATATTTCATGTGAGATTTTGGTGTATTCCATTTTTTTTATTGATTTCTAAAATCTAAGCTGAGGTTGGTTGGTTTTTGTTTTTGTTTGTGTTGTTTGTTTTGTTTGGTCGAGGTTTTGTTGGGGTTCCGAAGGTCTTCGGGGCGGACTGGATCCCTCTCTGCTGCAGCCTCTCTCCAGTACTTTGTCTCTCTCCTCGTTCTTTCTCTTTTTCTTTTTTTTTCTAATTGTATTTCTCTCTCTTTTTCTGTCTGTCTGTCTCTCTCTCTTTTTCTCTGTCTCTGTCTGTCTCTGTCTGTCTCTGTCTCTCTTCTCTCTCTCTATCTCTCTCTCTCTCTCCCTCTCTTCTCTCTCTCTCTTCTCTCTCTCTCTCTCTCTCTCTCTCTCTCTTCTCTCTCCCTCTCTCTCTCCCTCTCTCTCTCTCTCTTTCCCTCCCTCCTCTCCTCTCCCTCCCTCTCCTCCTCCCTCTCTCTCTTCGCTTTCTCTTTCTCTCTGCACCCTCCTTCTCTTTCCCTCCCCCCTCCCCTCCCCTCCCTCCCACCCCTCCCGCCCCAGATATAGATTAAGAGGCCCACACACCAACCCGCCTTTTAATCTTATCCGCGAAACCCACCTGTGCCGCCCACTCGAGGCCTTGTTTTGAATATTGCGTACTGTCACGCCACACTCCTGGCATCGATCGCCGCGCCGTCCGCCGCGCCACCCGCCGCACACCCAGCAGGACACGTCAGTCCTACACCCATTCACACGTTCCTCCACAACCCACACGTCAGAGAGCACCTTCCAGAGAGACGCCCCACGCCCACACGGACTCTTCGGAGACACAGCCCACGCCCACGCACTCGCACACGCTATTTAGGAGACCCACGCCCACGCTACTCGCACACGGGTATTTAGGAGACCCACGCCCACGCCGCACACGTATTAGGAGACCCACGCCCACGCTACTCGCACACGGTATTTAGGAGACCCACGCCCACGCCCATCAGTGATTGGCGATCCTCTAGAGTAACGCCCGCGGCCTGGGAGGAATTTGCTCGTCTGCTCGTTATTAGCGGCCGCCACGCCCTTCGCTCTCTTATCGCTGACCCGTCGGCGATGCTGACCTCTGACCTCTGCTCGTTCCTCGCTCTCTCTCTCTTCCTGTTCCTGTTNGGGGTTTGGTGAGTGAGGGAGGAGGGGCGGGAGGGGGGATTTAGAAACGCATATCGGAGAGTTTTCTCTTTCTGCAAGGAGAAGGGGAGAAGAGAGGGAGAGTGGGGGTTGGGAGGAGGGGAGTGGGAAGAGTGGGGGTTGGCGAAAAGCTTAGGAGGAGGGAGGGGAGTAAAGGCGTTTGAAAAGAGGGTTGAGGAGGGAAAGTAGGATGGGTCAAGAGGGGGGAAGGAGGGGAAGGAGGAGGGATTGGAGGGACTCCTCAGAGAAGGAAAGAGGGTTAAGTGTTGCTGGAAGAATAGGGGAAGCTCGTAAGGTGCAGAAGGGAGATAGAAAGAAGAGAGAGGAAAATGTGAGAGAAAAATGAGGGACAGGAAAAGAAGAAAACAATAAAATAACGAGAAGGGAAATGTAAGAGAGGAAATTAAAGAAAAAGAACGATTAGTTGTTGAAGGAAGAAAAACGAAAAGAAGAAAAAGGAAGAGGAATGAGAGGCTAGAGATGAAAGGAGGTAGCATGAAGAAAGAGAAGATGAGAATAGGAAAAAAGGAACCAGCGAAAGAAGGGAAGAAAGAGATGAAAAGGCATGAAGAAAGCAGGAAGAGACAGAGGAAAGAAAATAAAAGAAAGAAATGGGAAGAAACAGACGCAAGATGATGAAGAAAGGAGAGAGAGAGATAGAGCGAAGGAAAGAAACGAGAGCAACAGGAAGAAAGACGAAGGCATACGAAGAAGGGGAAAGGGGGAGGAGGGAGAATCGGGAGAGAAAAAGGGGGGGGCGGAGGGAGGAGGCCGCCAAAAGAGTTGCATGAGTGAACCAGCCTTTGTGTAAGAATATAGATTATTATTGTCTTACTTTTCTTTTCTTTCTTTCTTTCCTTCTTTCTTTCTTCAGTTTCATTTTATTGACACGTTTCTTCGTATTTTCTCTCCTGCTTCTTCTATATTCCTTATTTTTTTCTTCGTCTTCTCCTTTTCTATGGTCTTTCTTTTATCACGTTTCTCGGTCTCTCTCATTGATGTTTATTCTTTGCTTCCTTATTCCTCGTTAAGTTTTCACTGCTGTTTGTTTATTCTCTCTCTCTCTCTCTTTTTCTTCTTTTCTTTTACTTCCTCTTTCTCTTTTTCTTTTCTTTTACTTCCTCTTTCTCTTTTTCTTTTCTTTTACTTCCTCTTTCTTTTTTCTTTTCTTTTTTCTCTCTCTTTCTCTTTTTTTCTTTTCTTTTACTTCTCTTTCTCTTCTTCTTTCTCTTTTCTTGGATCTTGTTTCCTGCATTCTTCTCCACTCCTCAGCTGCAACTAAATAAGATAACAAACAAAACACAAACAACTAGTAATGATAGAAATAGACTAAATATGAATAAATCGAAGAAGAAAATAGATTTAGATAAAATTACACACAGGAAAGAACGGATGATAGAAGAGAAAAGGGTGATTAGACAATAGAGTAATAGAATAAATAGAACGAGAAAAAATAAAAGTTAGAATAAAACACACCACAGATAATAACCACTGGTGAAAACTAGAAGAAAAAAAGAGACGAAAACAGAGAAAGAGAGAGACCGCGAAAAATAGAAGAGAAAAAGGACGAAAATAGTAAGAAAGAGATATAGTACGACAGAAACGAGAAGAAAACGAAAATAGGAATGATAGAAAAATAACGGATAAAAAGAGAAGAAAACAACAGACTCAAAAGAGAACAAAAAAACGACAAATAAAAGAAAAAACGAAAAATGGAAGAAAAAGACAATAAAACTCAGACGTTTAAATGACGGAAGCAAAATTAAAAGAAGAAAAAAACGAAAAAAATGAAAGAAAAAAAGTACGATAACAGACACCCCAAAAAAAAAAAAAAACGAAAATAGAAGAAGAAAAAGGATCTCAAAGCGCAAGATAAAAAAAATGGAGTAAAACATACCTGAGATAACACACTCGTTTCGCACAAAATAGTTAAGAACATTCCGCACACCGTTAGAAGCGTGACCGTGTACAGCACGTGATAAAGCCGGTGATTTTATTGCTTAGTAATTTGGTCACCTAGAGGCGAAGAGGAGGAAGGGAAAGGAGGGAAGGGGGAAGAGGGAAGGAGAAAGAGAAAGGGGAGAAGAGGGAGAGAGTAGGGGAAGGCAAAGTTAGAAGAGGAAGGAGGGAAGAGGAAAAGGAAGGAAGAGGGTGACGTGTGGAGGAGGCGGAAAGGAGGGATAGAGGATGGAGGGGAAGCAGGGAGAGGCAAGAGGGGAAAAGGAGGAAGGAGGAAGCGAGAAGCGAGCGAAGGTGAGATGAGGAAGAAGAGGAAGGGGAATGGGGAGGAAGAGGAAGGAGGGAGAGGAAAGAGGAAGGAGGAAGAGGGAAGAAGAGGAAGCGAGCGAAAGAGGCGTCGTGAATGAGAGGGAGGCAAGGAGGAAGAGGAAGAAGAGAAAGGGGGGTAAAAGGAGGAAGATCGAAGGAGACAATGAGGGAGAAAGGATGAGAAGGAGGAAGAAAAGAGAGAAGAGAGAAGGAGGGAAGAGGGGAGATACAGATGAAAATGGTGTTAAGAAGGAGGAGGACGGAGAAGGGGTAGAAGAAGAGAGAGAGAGAGGAAGAGGGTTAAGAGGCAGAAATAAGAAGGTAAAGGGAGAGCATAAGTAAAGGAAAGAGGGGAATGGCAAATTTAAAAGAAGAAAAAGGATGCAGAGAAAGGGGCAGGAGGGAGAGAGGAGAAGAGGCAAAAGGAAAGAGAAGGCAGAGGAAATAAAGAAGAGGAAGAGAAAAAGGGTGGAAATGGAAAAATAAGAACGAAAAAGAAGAAAGAGAAAAAGGAAAATGGAAAAAAAGGGAATTAGGAAGAGAGAAGATAAAGAACAATAAGAAACAGGACGAAAGACGAAAAGGAGGATAAAAAGAAGGAGGAAGGAGAAGGAAAGAGGGAAAAAAAGGAAGCAAAGAGAGAGGAAGAGGACGGTAAAAAAGAAGAAGGAAAAAGAGAAGACCAAGAAGAAGAAGAAGGAGTGAAGACCAAGAGAGAAATGGATAAAAATAAGGAAACCCCAAGAGAAGAAAGAGAGACGAAGACAAGAAGAAGGAAGGAAAGGAAGGAAGGCAAGCGCAAGGTAAGACCGAAGAAGGAAGAAAGACGAAAGTCGAAGCCCGTCAAGGAAGCTGAAGGGCAAAAGGTATCAGTGGTTCGTTGTTTAAGCTGAGCGTTCTTGCGGTCGTAGGACTTTTCCCTCATTTATCGGTTTTTGAGGAATTTTCTTGTTTTTCCGTGAGAGGGAAGCGGGAGGAGAGGGGAGGAGGGAGAGAGGAGGGCTTGATTTGTGTGTGGGCGGGGGGGGGTTGTGTGTTTGTGTTTGCCTGTTTGTATGCTTTTTAGTTTCTGGCTGTCTGTCTCAACTGTCTTGTGTCTGATGTTCTCTGTCTCTCTCGGGCGTCTCTTTTTTCTCTCTTTTTTTCTCTTTTTCTCTTTTTCTCTTTTTCTCTTTTTCTCTTTTTCTCTCTTCCTCTCTTCCTCTCTTCTCTCTCTCTCTCTCTCTCTCTCCTCTCTCTCTCTTCTCTCTCTCTCTCTTCTTCTTTCTCTCTCTCTCTCTCTATCCTCTCCTCTCCCCTCCCTCTCCCTCCTCCCTCTCCCTCCCTCCCTCCCTCCCTCCCTCGTCCTCTCCTTCTCTCTCCTTCCTTCGCCCCTCTCCTCTCCTATCCCTCCCTCTTCCTTTAAACTCTCTATTTTTTCCCCTCGAAAACCAAACCCCCCACGCCGTAAAGTGTCTCGAATACCTGCACGCGTTTCGCGAAGCCCCGCGCCCCGCCGCCATCACCCCCCTCCCCCCGAATTTTGACTGTCACCGCGGCCGCCCGCACGTAACAGCCTCAGCGCCGGAGAAGCGTCCCAAGTGCTACGGCGTCACGCGAACGGGTGCTCGGGCGGTGGGAAGTGGTGGGGGGGGTTGGGGGGGGCGTGAGGTAGGGTGATGATGGTGGGGTGGGTGTTGGGGTTGGGGGCCCGGGATTTAGGGCGGAGTGAGGAGGGGAGGGAACGGGTTTGTCGTAACGCTAACTTGGCGTTTACGGTGCGGGAAGCGGATTGGACGGGAGAGGCGCTGGGATTTGTTGTTGTGTATGTTATATATATATAATATATATTATATATATATATTATATATATATATATATATATATAATATAATAAAACCATATAAACCCAATAGTATATTATAATGTGTGTAGGTGTGTGTGTGTGTGCGTGATGTGTGTGTCGTGTGTGTGTTGTGTGTGTATGTGTGTATGCCTATGTGTGTGTGTTTGTATGTATACAAATCCATACACAAGAGAGAGTGAAAAAGAGAAGCAGAGAAAGAAAAAAGAGAGAGAGAGGGGGAAGGGGAGGAAAGGGGGAGCAACAATAACAAACCCCTCCCCCCTTCCTCCTCACCTTCCTCCCTCCTCTCGCCCCCCTGCTCCTCCCCCCCCCTCCCCCCCTCCTCCTCCTCTTTCAGTACTGTGTGCCCGATTTTTTTTTTTTTTTTTTTTTTTTTTTTTTTTTGAGCGTGTGCAGCATAATCCAAACAGTTGGTTAGTTTTCCCCAGCAGTTTATGGGGTCGAAATTGGGCTGAATAGACAGGACAAAGACGCGGTGGCTGTGCAGCTTTAATGGCGGGCGGCGGGGCCGCGCGCCGCGCGCGCAGCGCACACAGCATGTGTGTGTGTGGTGCATTTGTGTACATTCGTGCATAACACACGTACGCATAATTTGATGGTGGCGATATTGGTGCATGATGGTGATTAGAGATAGTGATGATAATGATGGAAATTATAGTAACGGTGATGATTTAATGATAATATTTACTTTGCATAAAATCATATGCATTTACACAAATGGCATTAATACGCATAGTACATACGATACATACGTACATACACAATAAATATATGGATGATATATACGTAAAAAAAACACCCACATAGACCAATATACTTCAGCGGTTTGTGTTTTATGTTCGTATCCGTGCATGCGTGCGTGTATGTGTATGTATGTGTGTCTGTACGTATGTGTATGTCGATGCATATTTCATTAACCTCAGTACGTTGCAACTGACACGTGCAATAGAGTATCACTTTGATTTAATGAGTCAAAATACACTTCAAACATATACGATATATATTGGGGATATGGGTGAGGGGGCGGAGCTAATAGGGGGGGAGGGGGTATGTAGCTTATTGTAATGGGGGAAGGGGGGATAGGGGGTGGGGAGGGGGAGAAGGAAGAAGGAGGGGCGGAGGGAGGAGGAGGGAGGAGAAGGGAAGGGAAGGGAAAGGGGAGGGGGTAGAAAGAGGGAGAGATGAGAGGGGAGAGAGAGAGAGAGAGAAAGAAAGAGAGAGAGATAGAGACCAGACAGAGAGGAAAAAGAGAGAGGACGAACAAGGAAAAGGAGAAGAGAGAGAGAGAGAGAGAGAGAGAGAGAGAGAACGCCCATTTTAAGCTTAACGGGTGCCATGGCAGTGCCAAGCGTGTGGCTCTGGGACGGATTATCGGCAGAGGCCCTGTGGGATTATCATAACAGCGTCACACCTGTTAGCGCCCTCAGTGCCAGGCCGAACACATGCTGTTGCGAAGGATGCTGCATGCAGACGCACATGCACGCGAGTACTGGGACATGCATCTCGTACACACGTATGTACACGCAAACAGATTACAAAATACACACGTACAGACGCACGCATAATGATAAAATATACACACATGTAAATGCATGCACGCACACGCCCCTATGGCAAAAACAAACAAATAAACAAATACACATAAAAGCACACACACACACCTAACACACACACGCACACACACACACACACACACACACACACAACACAAAACACACACACACACAACACAAACACACACGCACACACACAACACACGCACCACACACACACCACACACACACACCAGCA
>NW_020870813.1:7500-12500 GCF_003789085.1 Penaeus vannamei
AAGGGAGGGTGGGTGGGTGGGAGGTGGGAGGGGGAGGTGGGTGGAAGGGTGGTGGAGGGAGAAGGAGGGTGGGTGGTGGGGGGAGGGGAGGGTGGGAGGGGAGGGATGGGTGGGAGGAGAGGGAGGAAGGAAGGAAGGAGAAAGGGGAGAGAAGGGGAAGGAAAGTAGGTGAGGGAGGGAGTGAGGGAAGAAAAGGAAGGGAAAAAGGAAAGAAAGGAGGGAGAAAGGGAAAAAAAGAAGGAGAAGCTAGGAAGGAGGAAGAAAAGGTAGAAGAATGAAAAGTTAAGAAGGAGAGGCATAGAGGCAGAAGGAGGAAGGGAGGGAAGGTGGAGGAGAGGAGAGACGAAAGAAAAGAAAAAAGAAAACAGAGAGAAAGAAAGAAGGAAGGGAAAAAAAGGGGAAAGGGAATGGAGGATAGAGAAAAAGAAGAAGGGGATAGATGCAGTTGATAAGAAATAAAACTGGATGAAGGAGATAGCAGTGAGGAGAGAAGGGAAAGAGGAAGAAAAAGATAGTGGGGAAAAGAAAGGAAGAGGGGAGATGAAAGAAGAGGGGGGGTATGGGAGATGGGGAAGGAAGAAAATGAAGGGGAAAACGGTAACTGAGAGAGAAATGAAGAGGGGAGGTGGGAGGAATAGAAAATGGGGTGGACATAGGGTGGGGGAGAGTGAGGAGAAGAGGGGAAGAAGGGAGAATAGATGAAAGGAGGTGTAGAGAGGGGGAAAGGGTGAGGAAAGAAGAGAGGAAGAAGGGAGAATAGAAAAAGAGGGTGGAGAAGGGAAGAGGAAAGGGGAGGAGAGAAAGAGAGGAAGATGGGAGAATAGAAAGAAAAAAAAAAAGATAGGGACAAGGATGAAAGGGGAGGGGAGAGAGGAAGGGCGAAGAGAGGAAGAGGGGACATGGTTGGTAAAGTATAAGAAAAGCGAAAGAAGTGTGAAGGGACAAAAGAGAAAGAATAAAGCGGGGAGGAGAGGGAGGACGATTAGATGGGATGAGACGAATTAAGGGATTGATTGTGATTATCATTATTCCTGTTCTTGTTATCATTATTTTCATTACTGTTATTATCATTACATTATTATCATTATTATTGTTATTATCATCATCATCATTTTCTTTTATCTTGGCTATTATCGCTATTACCTTCATTATTATTGTTATTATCATTATTATTATTGTCATCATCATTGTTTTTATCATTATATTTTTTATATCATTTCATATACAATTATCAATATAACTATCATTATCATCATCATCATTATTTCCATAATTGTTATCCTTAATGCTATTACTTTTATCATTGTTATTATCAAATATCGTTACCGAATATATTATGATTGTTATTATCATTGTTGTTATCGTTATTATTATCATTCTTTTCATTCCTATATTATTCTATCATTATTATTATTATATATTATTTATTATTATATTATTATTATCATTATTATCATTATCATTATTATTATTTATATCATTATTGTTATTATTATCATTATTATCATTTCATTATATCATATTTATTACATTATTGTTATTATATTCATTATTGTTATCAATATCATTATCACTACTATTATTACTATTTTTATCATTACTATTGCTACTACTATGCTCATCATCCTTATTACTATTTTTTATCGTAACATCATTATTATCATTGCTATTGTCATTCCCACTACTACCATTACTACTATTATCATCACTATTACTATTATTATCATTATCATAGTTAATATTTTCATACTATTATTATTATCATCATTACTATCATAATTGTTATCATCATTATCATTATTATTTCTATAATTGTTACTATTATTAGTTATTATTATTATTACCATTATCATTATTATTGCCATTAATATTACTATCATTGTTGTCATTGTTATTACTACTATTACCATTCTATCATCCTCATTGTTATTATCATTATTTATTATCATTATCATTATTATTATTACCATTATCATTATTATTATTACCATTATCATCATTATTATTATTATCATTATTATTATATCGTTGTTATTACTGATATTATGATTTTTATTATCATTATCATTATCATTATCCTTCTTGTCGTTCTTCCTTTCTCTCTTCCTCCTATTTTCTCTTCTTTTCTTTTTACTCATCTTCTTTCTCATGTATATCCCCTCTTCCCTAATCATCTTTATTCTCAATTTCCTTCTTTCACAAACATATATATATTATATATATATATATATATATATATATATATATATATATATATATATATATATATATATATATTATATATATATATATATATATATATATATATATATATATATTATATATATATATATATATATATATATATATATATATATATATATTATATATATATATATATATATATATATAATATATATATATATATATATATATATATATATATATATATATATATACATATATATATATTTTTTTTTTTTCATTCTTTCTTTCTTTCTTTCTTTCTTCTTTCTTTCTTTTTTCTTTCTTTTTTTCTTTTTTTTATGTCCTTCCTTTTTCTTCGTCACTCTTTTCTTATCTCCTTCTCCTCTTCTTGCTCTTCCGCCAAATCATCGTCTTCCGCCTTCTCTTTCTCTCATTTCTCTTCCTCTTTTCCATACTTATCCTTTTATTCGCTTCTTCTTCTTCTTCTTTCCTTTTTTTTTTTTTTTTTTTGTACCTTCCTTCCTTCTTTTTTTTGTCTCCTTTAATTTCCTTTTATTCTTCTTTTTCCATCTTCTCCATTTTCTTCTTTCTTTCCTTTCATGCTTTTTATTTTTTGGTTTTCTTTGTTTCTTCCGGTCACTGCTTCTTATTTTCTCTCCCTTTTCCTCTTCCTTCCTCCTCTATCTTCCACCTCTTTTTCTTCTTCTTATACCTCTTTTCCCCGTCCTTCTTCCTTCTTTTCTCTTTTTCCTCCTCCCTCTCTCCCTCCTTTCTCCTTTTTTCTTCGCGTCCCTCCTACCTCCTTCTTCCTCCGTCTTTTCTCTTTCTCCTCCCTCTCTCCCTCCTTTCTCCTTTTGCTCCTCCCTTCCTCCTCCTCCTCCTCCTCCTCCTTTCCTTCCCCCCTTCCTCCTCCCTCCCTTCCTCCTTCTTCTTCCTCCTCCTCCCTACCTTTCCCTTCCTTCCCCCTTCCTCCTCCTTTCCTTCCTTTTCCTTTCCCCTTCCTCCTCCCCTCCTTCCCACCTTCCTCCTCCTCCTCTCCTCCCTTCTTTCCCCTTCCTTTCCTTCCTTTCTCCCCCTTCTTTCCCCCTTCCTCTTCCTCCCCCATCCTCCTCCTTTCCTCCCCCTTCCTACCCTCCCTTCTCCCCCCCCTTCCTTCCCCCCTTCCTCCTCTCCTCCGCCCCCTTCCTTTCCTCCCTTCCTTTCCTCCCTTCCTCCTCTCCTTCCTTCCTTTCTCCCTCCTTCCCCCTTCTTCCTCCTCCTCCATTCCTTTCCTCCCTTCCTTTCCCCCCTCCTTCCCTCTCCTTCCCCTTCCTCCCCTCCTCCTCCTTCCTCCTCCTCCTTCCCCCTCCTTCCCTCCTCCCCCTCCCTACCCTCCTTCCCCCCTTCCTCCCCCTCCTCACCTCCTTCCCCTTCCTCCTCCTCCTCCTTCCCTTCCTCCTCCTCCTCCTCATCTTACGAGTGTATGGAAGACGCTATTCACCGCTCTCCGCCGTGACTCTTAAGACGAACAGGCTCTTTCAAGCTAAACGATCTGGGCGGGAACATCGGTAAAGAGACGGGGGGAGAGGTAAGGAGGGAGGGAGGGAGGGAGAGGGAAGGAAGGGAGGGAGAGGGGTAGGAAGGAGGGAGGGATGGATGGATGGAAGGAGGGGAAGGGAGGAGGGAGAGTGGGAGGGAGAGAGGGAGGTGAGGGAGGGAGGGAAGGAGGAATGAGGGAGGAAAGGAGGAGAAGACTGTGGGGAAGATGGGGAGGGAGGGAGGAGGTGGTCGGGGAGGGGATAAAGGGGGAGGAGGAGGATTGGGGAAGGGGAATAAAAGAGGAGAGAGGGTGAGGGTTAGGGCATGGGGGCGAGGAGGAGGAGGAGGAGGAGGAAGAGGAGGAGGAGGAGGAGGTAGGGAGGAGTGATATCCTCCCTCGGTGCAAGAAGGACCCAAGACACCGCTATACCTCAACCCCCTCCCCATCCTTCGTGGAGCCAAGCCAATACCAGCCTCCGCCCTTCCGCACTAAGGACCGGAGGGCTTAAGGGCGTTCCCAGACCCGTCTCGAAGGGAGGATACGCCCTTAAGGCCTGGTCAGTGAGGGAGACGGATGGGCCAAGATGGAGTATTCACTTAATGACCGAAAATCGAGTAGCGGGGAATCCTGAGATACACAGATCGGATCCATTAGGGCGATGAAAGGCTGAAAGGAAAAGGAGGGGTGGGGGGGAGGGACAAGGGGGAGAGGGGTGAAGAGAGGGACCAGGGGGAGGGGGAAGGGGGTGGGGGAAGAGGGGGACCAGGGGGGGGGGAGGAGGGGAGGAAGGGGGGAAGGTGGGAGAGAGAGGAACAGGGGAGGGGATGGAAAGGGGGAGGGGAGGGAGGGGGAGGGGGAAGGAAAGGGAGGGGAAGGAAGGGGGTGGGGGGGAGGGAAAGGGAGGGGGGAGGGGAGGGGGGGGAAGTGGGAAAGGGAAGGGGGAAGTGGGGAAGGAGGTAGGGAAAGGGAAGAAGGAGGGAGGGGTGTGGGAGGGGGGTGAGGGGAGGGGTGGGGAGGGGGAAGAGGGGTGGGAGACCCAGGGGGAGGGGGAAAGGGTGGGTGAGAGGAGGGGAGGGAGAAGGGGAGGGGAGGGAAAAAGGGAGGGAAGGGTGGGGAAAGGTGGGGGGGAGGGAGAGGGAAGGAGGAGGGGAGGGTGTGCGAGGGAGGGGAGAGGTGGGAGGAGAAGAGGAGGGGAGGGGAGAGGGGTAGGGGAGGAGGAGGAGAGAGAGAGGGGAGGAGAAGAGGAGGGGGAGGAGGGAAGAGGGGAGGAAGAAGAAGGGGAGGAGAGAGGGGA
>NW_020870813.1:30855-50855 GCF_003789085.1 Penaeus vannamei
CGTTAAACTAAGGTAAAGTTATATTTTGTTAAGTTACCCATATAAACGTATATTTTCTTTTATGTACGCCATCTTACGGCAGATTTTTATACTCGTGTAATGTAAACAACCCTATGTAGTGCCACGTAGATTCTCCTGAATACATAGAGTTAAGCGCATCAACTCTGTGTTTTACTGATCCCCATAGAAAATCATATATGCATTGACACGTCAAACTTGCTTAATATACGCAGGGAAGATGAGTTCTCCCACTATGCCAACACATCCATAAGTCACTATTACTCCTACCACCTACGTATGAACCAAAAACTTTCCTAACCTGGGGGCCCTTACCCCCAGATGCCCTGCCAATCACTATATTTCACTATAGGGGCCTTTGCCTCCAGATCACCTAATCTCCATGGATTTATTCTCTAAATTAGGATCAACTTATTTTCTTTACATTTGACATGATCCTTTGCAAATAGTATTTCATGTATCAGTGAGTGTAGTTTCCATTTTTCATTATGATAGTCATAATATTTTCCTGTAAAATATTACGTGTTGCATACTTTTCTTATCAATTGCCAAGGAAATACCAAAGATGTAAAGCATCTTATTTTCAGTACATATTCAGTTTCCCATAGCCATGTAGTACCAAGTAAAATTTGCCTGTAATGGAAAGAAAGATAAAATAAGACACTTTCATCTATGATATTAACTTCACAAGTTGATGATAAGAATACTTTGGCATAAATTTACATGAAAATGTAAAGGCATTATAATAACAAATTAGAAAAACTACACACTGATACACAAAATAATCTGTGTAGATAAAAATAACACAAGAAATTAAGGAAATAAGTCATGACTGGATGGAGGTCTAAGGGCAGAACCCCCAAATTAGGAAGGTGTTTGGTTAATATGCTGATGTTTGTGGATTTCCCAGGAATGGCTGGAGTAATTGGGACTCAATTTCAAAGCTGTACAGTCACTACGTAAACATTACCAATACTTTCACTACTATCATTTACAATAGAAAATAAGAAGTCACACATATTAAAGCACTGGTAACTTAAAGAATCAATAATAAAAGTAAGATCGGATGGCTGTGTGTAACTGAAAATTACCTTATTTTCTGTCTTTCCATCCATTACAGGCAACGTTTACCTCTCTCGTGTGGTATCTTGGGTATAAGTTACCGAGAGCGATGCATAGAGTTAGAGGGAAATGGAAAACACCATCTTACAAAGTGTAAGAAATAGAATAAGAAACAACATAGTTTAAGATGCTGTGGCCTCATATTTAGTGGCAAATGACAAAAATTTCTGCTTCATTTCACCGCTCAGAGACTAAGTCCACAACACCCTCCCACAGCCAGTTCCTAATATCCATTTTCTGTAGATTGGCACAAAGTGCTAATAAATGGGGGTTACAGGGGAGTTTGCCCCCCATTTTTTGGGAATAAATAGAAGGTAAGAAAGATTAGGTTTTGGGACGCTCTCGGTAACAATTATTGGTATCTTGTACCATACAGCCGTATGAAACAAACTATAACGAAACAAGTAGGCTACCATAATCATAAAATATAAACTCTTACGTTGCTGTAATGAGCATGGTTAATCTTTATGGTATGGATGCATTAAAGTATGTCAAATTGAAGATATTCTTAAAGACGACTAAAAGTTGTAGTTGTTAGTACAAGAAATGGCATAATCTAGACACCAACGGTAATGTCATAAATAAAGAAAAATTATTACGGAAAGCTCTACCCACATCCTAAGTCCACCCAATAATCCTGAGTTTTAGTTTTATCTTGCTAAGCCTTACCCCTGTTGATCCTGCCCTCGGGTAAAAGGGCATGCCCTGTCATGGCAAATATGCTGAATAAATTTTGTGACGTGGAGTAATGTCTGTACTGTACAGATTTACCTTGGGCATAATACCTATTCATACAAATAATATGTTTGTAATGATACAATGTGCATCTACAAAATGATACAAGGCAACGCCCACATCAATCTTGTAAAATCTACTCTTATATCGAATAATATACGTAACTGGAATTAACGTGATGTCCTTACGTATATCTCGCATAAAGGTGGGGGCAATTTCGTACGTCTCTACTATTAGTTACCAAACAACAATGACAAGTTTTCCAACATGTTTTAAACAAATAGTAAGGTTCTGTAATTGAAGTCAAGACAATAATGAACTAGAAAACTAATTATCATAGTACAGATGAAACAATACTCCAAATCCAAAAAACACTTAGTCTTCCATTCGAAAAACAGTAAAATTGGGTAATTTTTCATCTTAAAAATTACCCAAAATTTAGTACATAATATCCTTCTTACCAGTACACGGTCCACCATGAACGTGATCGCGTTTTCCCCGCGTGGACCTCGTCTAACGTCTTCAGGCAGAGGACCTTGGTGACACGAGAATATGTCTCTCTGTCTCTCTCTTTTGTTGTTTTGTGCTGTGTTATAGGAGTAGAACCTTCAGTTCCAGTGCATCTACGAAACCAAGGCGGTCCAGAACTACTAGAACTTGGTAACTTGATATTACCGTTCTATCCCTTTCTTTAAGTTTATTAGTAAATATATTATGAAAAAGTGGTGTCAGCAACTTTACAGAATTCCTCTAATGAGTGTATGTCAATGGCGCATCTGAAATTGAAAGGAATTTCTTATATTCCTTTACAGAAAGCGTGTAAAGACATGCATGCACACTACATTATTCTGGCCGCTTCAAGCAAATATGTACTTTATATATAGACAGATATCTAATTAACGATATCCTGTTTTCATTAGAATCTATTGCATGACCTCAAATAACTATGACCTATTATTGCTGAGTTGGTCTCACATGCCAATAGGTATATATAGGATGTTCTTTACACTGTTATCGGTCGAGTTATCTGCTTGTTTTTCTTGCGTTCGATATTATTTTGTTTTAAATCTGCTTGTTATCGATTACAACCATCATATACTTATGAATTTGAAAATAATGGTGCGACTAGCGTTATACTTGTTAATCGTGATATTATTCATATTACAACTTTCAATATGATTACTGTACGAATAGTTAATAACCGTGCAAGGTTACAATATATTTTTTTATTCTAATATTTATCACCTATCATTTTCTTTATTATCGTATTGGTAACTACATTGTTGCCTTATTAACATTCATATTCATTTTTAGACACGCTTTCAGAGAAACACACACACACACACACACACACACACACACACACACACACACACACACACACACACACACACACACACACACACACACACACACACACACACCACACACACACACCATTCTCTCTCTCTCTCTTTTTTTTTTTTTTTTTTTTTTTTTTTTTTTTTTTTTTTTTTTTTTTACATGACATTCTTCTCACACATACATGAGTGGAACAGATCTCCAATGTTCCACAGAGCAAGACTAATGTCGAATACCTCAAAAACAAACATGCATCTCAAACCATAAACACCAACACTGCCATTTGCACCCTAAACCTTCCATCGAAATTGAGCTTGTTATTGTTGATATATAGCATTATCACCATGATTATCATTATTAATATTCATTAAAATATTCTCTACAGTTTCTATATTTTTGCATAGCAAATTTAAATACCGTAATCACGCTTCTTTCTCATCATTTAACTTTATGTACATAATTAAGGCAAATTTACTTCCTCAAGTTTTGTTGACTTAGGTAAGGCTCATTAGTGATTCCAAAATGGCAAAGCTCCTAGAACCTGTCAAGGTCGCTCCTCTGCTCGTTTTCAGTGGTAAAACTTGGTGGAGGGGGGGGGGGAGTAAGACATGCCAGGTCATGAAAGGCAAGCAGCCAAATGATCAACAACAGAGGAGGGAACAGGTAAATATTTTCTCAAGTGTTCGTCTATGAAGGCAGCCTGCCATTCAGTATTACCTGCCTACGATAAGAACCTTTGACTCTTGCACTAAAAGGCAAAGGTCGACTTCCTGAAGGCTGATCCACGGTGACAGATCCACGAACAGGGCTGGTCCAGAGCCCAGTCCATCAATAACAAGTAGATAGATCCTTGTAGTAACTCGAGTTGCTACAAGGTGAAGTGCGTGGGACCTCGCCAGGCCGAATAAGGCCACAGAATTAATGAAGACAGAGAGATGAACATGAGAAGCCTTGTCTGTTGGTACATTTGAAACTGTTATGTTAACTAAGATAGCGTGGATCTCACAAGGGGAAGGTTCCCTGACGAGAGAGCAAGAGTACATGTAGCTCAGAGTTTGATGTGAATCTGAATTGAGTAGGGAGGACTATGATCCTGAACCATGACGGTGCTTTGAGGTCTGGCACTCCTAGTCCCAGTCCAAAATGTTAGTGATAAAGTTGATGTCGGGATAGTCGGCCACCCAGGTGTTGGAAAGAACCTTGAACTGATAGCGTCAGCCTCCTGCGAAGAATGGGAGAAAGTGGGAGGAATTATTCTGCTGCTCCATGGAAAAAGCGAGGGACACAAGGGAAATAAATGGAAAACACTCTTGACATCAGCGTTTGAAAAGGCAGAGCCTATCATCAGGGCGAGAACTGCCCCTGTTAAGCGGTAATTTGAGTCTACAAAACACCCACACATCTTTCAGTGCGGAAAGAACCGCATCAGCAGAGTATGCGGTAAGAAATACCACATTTTGTTTTTTCTCTCCTCAAGCAAAACATTATTAATTTTAGAACACACACATAAACACATATATGAATATATAAATATATAAAAATGTAAATATGTTTATATGTATATATATATGTATGTATATATGTATATATGGGTGTATGTATACATATGTGTGTGTGCAAGTATGGCACACAAGCACTCACACACATACACATACATACAAATGCAGAGACAGACAAACACTAACCCTGCAGCCAAAAGGAATATATAGAAATAGTTTATACAAATATTGATGGTTTATCTCCGAAGTTGCTAAAACTAGTGACAATAATTGAAATGAATAAACCAAATGTATTAAGCATCACTGAAACCAAACTGGATCCCTCTATGGACGATGTAACATTAGGACTCAAAAACTATAATATTTGGAGAAAAGATAGGGCAGATGGAAATGGAGGGGGTAGCAATATTAACAAGGAAAGAAATTATTACACAGGAGTTAGAAATTAATCAAGACCCTATAGTCTCCCCAAAAGCGTAGCGTGTGTCAAAAATGTGTATCAATTTAAAAAGTAATAATTTGAATAGAGCTGACGATAATTTGAATAGAGCTGACGGGACCACCTGAGCTTAGCTCTTCTCCAGTAGTGAAACAACTAGGTAAGAACACACACACGCATACATACATACATACACATATATATATATATATATATATATATATATATATATATATATATATATATATATATATAAGACGCGCGCGCGCGACACACACACACACACACACACACACACACACACACACACACACACACACACACACACACACACACACACACACACACACACACACACACACACAAAGCTCCCTTTTCCCCGTTGGTTAGTAGCGACGTCAGTGCAGCGACTGCCCGAAGGTCCAGCTGTAACCGGTGGCCCTTCACCCGATTCCTTGCTGCAGATGGCATCTGCTCCTACCACAAGAGGCTCGGCAGAGCAGCACGCGTCTCGACGGATGTAGGTGGATGCCTCAGAGTCATTTAATGCAAAAGGTGGCCACTAAGCAACGCAGCCATAATCCCGATTAATGCAGTCGACCGCCCCCACACCGGATTCCACATCTAAGATGCGAGATCCGGCAATCATTTTCTCGCCGATACGGGAGCTTTCCTCTCCATATTTCCAGCAATACAGACCGACAGACGACAGGTCCCCTAGAGTTCAACATGTGCTGCTTCACTGGAGACGCCTACAGGGACATACTCAGCAATTTCCCTTCAGTTTTCAAGCCAGAGCTCCGCCACACTAGCCCGGGAGCAGCAGCAAAACATGGAGTTTTCTACCACATTAAGACGACGGGACCCCCAGTCCATTCTCGTTTCCGTCGCCTGAGCCCAAGGCTCGCCTTCACGGAAATGGAGCACATGGGCGTCTGCTCCAAGGCTGCAGTCGATGGGCATCCCCTCTCCACATGGTCCGGAAATTGAACAACTCATGGCGCCCATGTGGCGATTACCGGCGACTCAACCTCATTACCGAGCTGGACCATTACCCCATGCCAAACATCAACGATCTCACAGCCAGCATAGGCGACGCCCGCATATTCTCAAAGCTGGATCTTCTAAAGGGATACTTCCAGGTGCCTGTTCATCCAGATGACGTTCCTAAGACGGCTATCGTTACCCCTTTCGGAAGCTGTTTTTGTCAACACCTTCGGGCTCAGGAACAGCGGCACCACCTTCCAGAGGATGATGGACCCGATTTTTGGAGAGCTCCCATTCTGCGTGGTCTACGTCGACGACATCCTCATTTTCTCAGGAACACCAGCAACACCTCTGCACACTCCTTCCTTCAGGAAAATGGCCTGGTAGTGAGCCCAGAGAAATGTCCAGAGCCAGGACATCCAGCCACAGGCTAAGAAGGTCGACGCTGTGCTCCAATTCCCTACGCCAACATTTGTCAAAGGAGTCCAGTAGTTCCTAGGGATGATAAACTACTACCACCGATTTATCCCTGGGGCTGTCAGCATTCTCGCCCCTCTCTAGGAGGCCATCGCCGGAAATAGATCTCTTGAGTAGTCTTTCGAACAAGAGAAAGCCTTCACAGCTGCTAAAACCGCCCTCGCCAGGGCTACTATCTCAGGTCTGCCCAATGCCAGCAAAATTGCAGTAAGAGTCGTCCTGGAGCAAGAAGTCCGTGGCAGACGACAGCCCTTGGCTTTCTTCAGCCGAAAACTCCGGCCACCTGAACGGATGTACAGCATCTTCGACAAAGAGCTGCTGGCAGTACACCTGGCAGTGCAACACTTCCGCCACATGCTCGAGGGTACGTCCTACATTATTTTCCCAGATCGCAAGCCCCTGGTCACCGCCCTTTCCAAGTCAGGGGATGCATTGTCAGAGCGGCAGCAACGATAGTTCTCAGCTATTGCCAAGACAGGCTGCACGATGAAGCACCTCTTGGGCTCTCAGAGCGAAATTCCGAGACCATGGCCTATATCATGGCCATTACCAATCTTCGTTTGGAGAAAATCACCATCGAAGACACGCCGTCCTCTGTGACGTCAGCACTGGCTGTTACCGCCCCCTCATACCTACCACATTCCGGAGGGATATCAACCTCATCCATGGATTAGCTCACCCATCCATCCGCAGCACTACCAAGCTTGTTTCAGAGAAGTTTGTGTAGCACTCCATGAAGAGAGATCTCCGAGATTGAGTAATGAGCTGCAAGCAGTGCCAGCGCAGCAAAATCCATCACTACACCAAGCCACCTTTCCATGACCTGCCCCTGCCCACACGACGTTTTGAACACATCCATGTGACTCAGTTCTCTCCCAGGCAGACATCAGAGAGAAGCGTCATGACTCGGACGAGACGGCTATCGAAGTACTCCTCACCAGAGCCAACACAATGATGGAAGCACGCTGGCAAGCCCGTCCTCAAACCAACAGCTCCCGTTTTCCCGTTAGCTAGTAGCTACGTCAATGCAGCAACTGCCCGAAGGTCCAACCAACCAACCGAAGGCCCTTCACCCGATTGCTTGCTGCAGACGGCAACTGCTCTTACCACAAGAGGTGCAGCAGAGCAGCACATAAATGTCTTGATGGATGTAGGTGCAGGCCATAGGGACACTCAAAATAACGCAGAAGTGGCCACTAAACAACGCGACCACAACCCTGATCAACGCAGCAACTGCCCGAGGGTCCAACACCAACCGGAGGCCCTTCACCCGATTCCTTGCCGCAGACGGCACCTGCTCTTACCACAAGCAGCTCGGCAATGCGGCCTACCATTGTCTCAACGGATCTGCCTCACCACAGAGCCCAGCAAAGTTCCAGTAGGAGTCGCCCTTGAGCAAGAAACCCATGGCAGACGACAGCCCCTGGCACCCAACAGAGAGCTCCTGGCAGTACACCTGGCCATACAACTTTAATGCCACATGCTCGAGGTCGACTACAAGGCTCTAGCGGCAAAAGCAAGAGCGAGATCCCGAGACCATGGCCTACATCACGGCCATTACCAAACTTCACTGGGCAAAATTCACCACCAAAGATACACCTATCCTCTGCAACGCCAACACAACCAGCTCCTCGACGTGCCCAGAGAATTCCCTTCTGAGTTTGATTCTCCTGTCTGCTCAGGGCCTAGGGATCTCAATTAAGTCTCGCAACAAAAAACACGTGAAAGGCCTGTTATTACTATGATATTATGCTACAAATAAAATAATATTCCCCATTATAAGCCTGAAAAAAAGACGTGCCCGGTCTTTGGACATTGCCTGCAGCAGGAGTTATGATTTATTTCTCCTCACTACTTAGTGCAACTCATATTCTTCGTAAGAAAAAGTTAATATGCCCGCTACTTCTCTCTTCACCCTACCACACAATTTCACTGCATTAAACTTAGGCAATAGGAAAATTATAGTTACCCACCTTGGTGCTGATCCCCGCTTTTTGTGATTGATTGCAGTATCAGTGATAACCTTGAGCCTTCATTTCCACGAACAAGAACTGTCGCGCTACATTTTCCTATGATTCCGCCCCTATTTATGGGGGCGGAGTCATATATAAACAAGTACACCTGGCTGATGAGTGTGCGGAGAGCCTCTGCTTGTTTTGAAACTGAGAAAATGGGAAGTGTGATTTTGATGCTTCCCTGTATAGTGCATCATTTAGTAACCATGGTGATGTTAATGCGAATATAACTGCAGCAAGTACTAGACCACGCACACGTACAACACACACACACACACACACACACACACACACACACACACACACACACACACACACACACACACACACACACACACACATACACACACACACACACACATACACACACACATATATATATACACACACACATATACGTATTTATACACACATGTAAACAGATACATGCATACACACACACACACACACACACACACACACACACACACACACACACACATATATATATATAATATATATATAATATTATATATATATATATATGTGTGTAATGTACATATACATATTTTCTTTTCAATTCCAATATATTGTGGAGGTATTTCATGTGATATAATGTAAAATATGTGATTTTAAGAAATATTTTTTGCAGTTAGGTAATATGGGACAACATGAACAGTTTTTAGTTGTCCTACAATAGTAAGAAAATATCAATAGGCCTTTTTTTCCACTGACAAGAAACTGTCTCACGTAGGAAAGTATCGTTTTTTTTTTCGTTTGCAACAGTTCTCCGCGCTTGTCAGCCAGGTGCACTTGTTATCTACTCTACCATCATAGATAACATTAGAGAGTATATATTTTAATACTAAAATACTTTCTTATCAACGACCATGGCTAAGACGATCGAAGCTCAGGTTTATCTTTCGTATGCCTACATATGTAATGCACAGGCAACAATTGTTATTGCTTTTATTATATAATTTATGTTTTAGCCATGGGTACATCAGACTTGTACATGTGGTCTATGACGGATGAGATACGGGGAAGTATCTCATGCTCATCTGATTTTACTTTGAAAGTAATCAGGTTGGAGAGTCCTAATATTTTTTGGTCTTTTGTTCCAGATATCTGGTCTTCGGATTTAATTCGTCCTGACCATGTTTCCGTGTATTAATGTACAAAGGTAAAGTCGCATTGCAGCTTGCATAATTCTGTTGTATATCTTTTAAATGGATATTAAAGTTTTGATTATCATTATATCTCCGGAAATTCATATCCCAAAGTCTGATTCCCTCTAAACTTGATACTATTCACCAAATCATAAATCAGAAAAATGCCCCATTACTTTGCCTATATTAATATCATTAAAACTGCATCGATAAAACCCTGTTAATACGTACCGTTTAATTTAGTCACCCAGATAAATAATCCGTTTTCTGTTATGACTGGCCAGCAGCGAGATGTGAACGAAGGGAAGACATGTAAACAAACCTCACAAACACATGTGGCTACAACGATGGCCTATCCGGAGCAGCAGAGGAAAAAGAAGCAGAAGAAGAAAAACAATTTTCTTCGAGATGCCAAGAAACTAGGAAAGAAAGGGCATTTTGGAAAAGGAAAGAGACTGTCGGAGGAGGAATATAATTACTATATTCGTGTATATGAACAGCTGAAACATGCTGAAGGTGAAGATAGAGGTAAGGCAGCTTAATGTTTCCTATCTGTATATAATTCGCACAGACATTAATGAGATAGAGACTTAGTTGAAACAATTTTGATCTTTTTTCTGTAGGAAATTCTATGATTTCTGCGATTCTTGGCATTTCGGTTATTTTCTTGGCCATGCAAACCATTATGACTATCGGGACTTCTCAGACAATATTTATATCATCATTTATTCTAGTGTGATGAGAGTGAATCAGGTGATAATTTCCGTCGCAATTACAGCCGACAAACTTGCAATTTAGCATGTAGTATATCAGGGAAATTAAGGGGTAAAACAGGTTGAAAGAAGAAGAAAATAAAAATGCGTAAAAGCAGCACTTTACGGACACACCCACCATCTTTGAAAGTCTATGGACCGACACACAAACTATTGAAAACTACAGGACATCTAATAGCCTTTTGGTAAAATGTACTGGAATTTACACTATCCAAATGCCAAGGGGTAATCATACAAGACATCCTGACCAAGAAATCAACCAAACTTCATGTGATAAACTATTCAACATAAAGTTGCAATGACGAAGCATGCCTTTCAGGCACTACCTCAGGGTAGGGTTAATGGGGGGGTTCTGCCCGACAATACTCCCAGCAAACAGTCTCTTTACCTTGGTATGTACAGCAAGATAAAGCTGTAAAGAATAAACCAAATACTTTTGTATCTCGTAATCACTCTTTGGTATTGGGATCACTTGATGGGCTCATATAACAATACTGAAAACGAAATATCTCTCACCAACGTTTTGTCAAGGAATTATGAATCAAGCTTCTGAAAGTCCAGCTGGCATGTGCAGAAGGTTTTTGTATAGAATAGCATGAATAACTATCAAAATAAGTTTTAATAAAAATGAAAGAATTTATAAGATTTATGAATTAGGAGATCATTGAAAATTACAGAATAATCCTTTTCACAAGCATGTAGTAATTCATGAACTAGTTGACATATTGCAGTAATGAGTTATATGGTCTGTCATGTAGCTCCAATATTTTAAATTTGTGCACCTTTTACCAAAGATGAAAAGTGTTTCAGTTTATGTCAAGGTAATCATCCCATACACTTTTTTTTTAATTGTAATCCTGATTGTCATCCACTGTAAATTTTCTGTTGTTTTTGGTATTAATGAATAATTTAGGAGATCTGATTACCATTTCCATCGACAATCTTGAATTAATAGTCCTGGTAGCAGGGGAAGGCATGAATTATATCCGGGAAATTGTGGGATAAAACAGGCTTAAATGAGAATTGAGAACAAAAATGTGTAAAATCAGGACAAAAAATGTTTTAAGGGAATTGTTCCTAAATTGGGGTTATTGGGAGGGGAAAATGGGAGGGTGAGGGGGTATAAAAGATTAATATTAATGAAAAAAAAATCATCTTACCGATTTGCTTTAAATTTGGATATCGTGTGGTTTTTAGCATTCTGCACCTTTTGGTATTAAGATTGTATAAATCCCTTAACCCACTACCGCCGGTATAATTTGAAGCTGAAAATAAAAATTTCTGGGTGGCTACAAAATCAGCCTGCTGGGTTGGCCCGGACACAGCCTGCACGCTGGCCATGGCCTGCTTTGTTGGCCTGGACACTGCCTGTACGCTGGCCGTGGCCCGCTGCTGAGTCGGAGCGGGAGCCCTGATACAGTGATACTTCCGTAAACATAACCTCCCCCATGCAGTTTATATTGGTGGATTGTCTTACCATATCCGTCCATATTGACCCCTTTCTCGTCAGTGTCAGAAATGTTGGCGTTTTGGCTACCTAACCAAAGACTGTTGCTCCACAGCCCACTGCCTTCTTTGTACCCATCCTGGTCATGACCATTCAAATTACTCTGCTCAGTCACATAAGTGTGTCAACTGTGGTGACTCCCATAATGTATTTTATACGAGCTGCCCTACCTATAAGCTCGAATGTGAGGTAGCAATTCTTAGATTCAAACTAGGCATCACTCTACAATAGGCTAGACAGGAAGCACGACAATGAGGTTTTTCTCTCTCTACCTGTTCAAAAAAGTCTCTACAAGATGATTTTGCATATCCCCTGCTATCTCTTCCCTCTACCCTAAACCTTCCTACCTCTACTCTCCCTATCCCAAAGTCAAATCCCTTTTCCATTCTAAATCCAGATACTCCAATCTCTACCAATTCTCCGATACCTACCATTCATCCCCCTCACTTTACGCGTCGCACCAGACAACCTAAACATTGTACTCCATTTTCGCCCTCTCCTACACACTCCTTTTCCTCTGCTCCTCAAACATCTATCCCCTCTTCTCCTCCTCACAAGAGATCTTTTTTTTTCTCGGATCTCCCTACCCAAATCTCCTCCAGAAACTCTTGCAGACATTAAAAAATTCCTCTACATGACCCAAGAAAATGTTCCGCTCCTTCATTCACCCTCCAATCCGTCTATTCCTAGTCCCTCTACATTCAAAGTATTTGCTGATATCCATCCTCCTACCCCACAAGTTCCCCTTATGCCTCTTCCTCCTACAGTTTCCCAACAAACCCCATCCTCTCCTTATTTTTACCCTTTTCCCTGTCATACTATCCTATAGCACTATAACCTTTGACATTTAAAACTTTTTACTAATCTATAACTCATTACTGTTTTTACCACAGTACTTTACCACAGTGCTGTAGGACCTCAGATGTCTAGCACTTTTATTTGTTTCATCCATTAACCATTAACCATTCTCTCTACACTCAGAGTGACTGCCATCCTCCTCCTATTCATCATTCCCTTACACCCCTTCCTCTCACTCCCTCCCAACACACCCTATCCCCCCTGCTTCCTTACTTGATATCCCTTCTGTTCCTTTATGGATACACATGTGAGTCCTATTTGTCACAGCTCACAACAATACCATTCCAATACCAATTTTTGTCTAATTACCATTTTGATAATTTCTTCTTTAACTCATTTACCCCTTTTAATATCCTACTATCCTGAACTACTATATGACTTTTGATGTATTGCATATCATGGACTACTCTCCTGGTTTACCCTTTCACTACTATGCCTTTCTATAGGGTTATATGAAATTTGATGTCTAGCACATTTATTTTGCTATATATCCATAAACCACTGACTAATTCTTCCCCTCCTACGTCTCCAATACCCATTTTTAGTTTAAAACTTATTGCTTATTTCATAATAAAGCTTCAACTGAAATATTACTGGTTTCTGTTCTCACAGACCTGTATCTTCCCTTTTATCTAATTGTACTTGACCCCCCCTGTCCCCTTTTACCAATCTCTGTTTTACCCCATTTAGTCATCCTCTTTACCCTTTTCAACACCATACTATCCTAAAATGCAGTACAACTTTTGCTATGTAGCACATCTAATCATTAACATATTACACGTTTCACTGCTATACTCTTATGTAGTACTATAAGAACTGTTATTTGCTTTGTTTAACCATTAGCATTATTTTTCTTGTTTTCAGAGATTTTGGTCCGTAACTTCTTCCGTGAATTACAGCGTGAAGGGCAAGAAAAAAGTCTGGCCGGCAATCAGATCATATCACGGGTGTTAGACCATGCACTCCCCATGGCAGATGTATGTCAGGTGGTGGAGTTCACTCGGGTCTTTAAAGAAGATATACGCTCAACATGTGTGGATCCTTTTGCCTCGCATGTAATGCAGACATTATTAGCTCTAGCCCTTAAATATTCACAGGTATGTTTTTTCTTTCTTTCTTTCTTTTATTTTTTGCTCTATTGTATATTAGACTAACAGATTTATAGTGTTGTTTTATTGTTTTAAGGGGAACTATTTTTTTTTCTTTTTCTTTTTTTTTTCTTTTTTTTCTTTTTCTTTTTTTCAGCATTTATTTTGCATTTTAGGAAAATGCTACACAGATGAGGTTTGAGGAGAATGAGGAGACCAATGAAGTTACAGAAAAAAGTATTCCAGTTACAAAGGAAGTAAAAGAAGAATTCATATCATTCATCGAGAAGGTTAGTTGATAGTTGTACATATCAAAGAGTAATGGTTGCTAGGCTCGAATTGCATGTGGTTAAATAAAAAAAAGCAATTGTACTTATTTCATTAACATAATTTTTTTCTTCTTCTTTTTCAGATTAGTAAATTTGTTTACAACAATTTAGAAGACTTCATTTGGGACACATATGCAAGTCACATTATTTGTTCTATCATTATGGTTTGTTCGGCAGTTGATGTGCAAAACATAATTAAAAGCAAACAAAAGTCACAGAGTAATCATGGCCTATTCAGAGAAGAAGGGGAGGAGCTAAAAGTACCTGCAGTATTAAGTTCAGTACTTCCAGATATTGCAGAGAGGTTTACCAGGCTACCTGACATCTCGGGTAAGGTTATTACTTACCCTAAGTGTTATTTGATAGTTTTTCAATATTTTATTATGATATAGCAGATGTTGATATTTATGCTTGTTAATAGAATCAAGATGAAGAATATTTGGGCAGAATGTCATTTTCAAGGAAAAAGCATTATTTTATTGTTAGAGATTATAGTGGAATTGATTATTCAGATGAAAAATGTCAGAAATTGTCACATTTTGTTAACCTTTTAATTAATTATGGTATTCTCTCTCTTATTTGAAACCAGGTATAGTTACATATAACTGCAGTTCAGTGGTGGCACAGACCTTGCTGCTAGCTTTATATGATACTAACAAAGAATTATGCCATGCTGTTGTGAGCCATATTTTAGACCATGGGTTTAGTGGTATATCCCCCAGTCAGTGTGACCAAGAGGAGGAAGAAGGGGTTATTGGAAATCTCCCTCTCTTGTTCCAAAGTAATTCTGCCACTCGTCTGCTAGAGGTAAAGTAAATCTAACACAGTTGTTTTAGTATAGCCTAGGTTATTCTTCTACCATCTTTTTCTGGAAAGGTAGTCTTGGATAGTTTTATTTTACATCATAGTATATGTTGTGTTCATAGGGATCAGTTTTACATCAGTTGATGATTGCACAGTGGGAAATGCGTGCTGTTTTAACTTTTTTTTTTTTAATAGCTTTCACTGGTAATCTATGATGAAATTGATTTTTAGAACTTTATATTTCAATATAAGTCATAGACATTCTATAGCAATTTGATTAGCTATGATAATCATATGTGAATTGTTAAGATAAGTTACAATAGCATATATTTGTAATTGGGAAGAAAGTTTTTTTAACATATACAATCCCTATGAATATGTAGAAAAAAAAAAATCAGATCTGTTATTCATGCAAGTTCTAATGGCTCATTTACGTGATCAGACTCATAGTATGATTTCAGAATACAGACATTATTCCAAAACTGACCATGTAGACATATATGCTGAACCACCTATCCTTCCCAGGCACTGATCCCCCCCCCCCCTAAACACACACAGATGATATGTAGAATATATAAAGAATCTATAATAGAGAAAAATTTATAAATAAAGTGCAAGAACCCATAGGCAATATTAATATTCTCTAATATGACTGATGCTGATGATAACATAAACACATAGATATACTAGCTACACACACACATTGCAGTCTTTATTTGTAATTGCAATGATAAACCATGGCAATACAATGTCTATTATAATCTCATGTACACCCTGTACACCCACACACTTAGGAGTGACCACAAGTGAGCCAGTCCCATATAATCCCCCAAAGCACTGAATGGTTATGCTCTGACCCTGTGCTGCAGTACTGATACAAAGCATTCCCGAACACTAAACTAGGATACAAGCCTGAAGACTGTCCTTTGCAGCTTCATTTATAACTCACACTGTTGCCACATATCAATGCTAGCACATCTAAAACTAACGTAATAGACTATGATTATTCCTCTTGATAACATAGTGAAAAAGATACTATAGTAAATCTCACGTATATTATGATGAGGATGATAAACACTTAATATCTTTATATGTAAATATTTCACCTTCTACATTTACTGTTGTTCTGTCTGTTGCCCAAATGTTTGGTGCTATTTATATTTTCCAATTAATTATGGCAGCAGAAATAAAGGAAATGGATGAATTATCATGTTCCAGCAAATCAGAAGGATGCACCAAGTTTTCTTTATCTTATATTTACTCTCTTATCTGCAGCATAAACAATTGTGTAGGTAATGATGCTAAAAAGAAGTATTAACCCATTTAGGATTTGGATGCATCAGTGCCATCATGTGGCCCAAGATGTGGCTTACATGAGCAGCCATTCTGATAGGTGTATGGTTTGTAAGCCAGGCGCACATGAACACTCCTGTGCAGAAGGACCAAGCTGTGTGTTTTCAAGGCCCTGATAATGCCAGTTTTGCTATACAGTAGTGAGAACTAGACATTTCCTGCGCCTTGGAGTATCATCTAGATACCTTCTGTAATAGGTCCTTGCACCGGGCGGGACCATGTGTCCAACCAACAGTTGCACCGTTACCTGCGCAATCCGTGCTCGCCAACTCAGGCTATAAGCCTGAGTTGGGCAGATTGATCAAACCTGTTGTAAGGAGCTCGAGGTGGGCCTAGTCCCTACCTGGCAGCTTGCCATAAGGGACCCCTATAGATGGAAACGAAGGGTGGATGCGGCTATGGGCCCATGTCGATGTTAGCTCCATGATAATGATAGACAAAATTGCAAAGGACAGTCATAGACTATTGTCTATTTTAGGCAAGCAGAAATATAGATCGGAGAATTTATTTAGATTAGTATAAAAATGTATTAGACAATTGTATATAAATTTAATATACATTCATGTATGCATTATTCACACAACAGTATTCATCCTTTCTATGCAGAAATGTATAACATGTGCAATTGTACAACTTTGTTGTCTATATTGTTTTTTATTTAGTTCTTGTTTACTGAACAGGTTTTGATCAAGTGCTCATCAAGTACACAGCAAAAGTTGGTGTTTGATCAGTATCTCAGAGGACACATCAAGGCATTAGTGCAGAGCAAGCACTGTAATTTTGCAGTTCAACGCATTTTAACCTGCTGGAAGGACAAGGAAAATGTAAGTGGATATGTGTGTATTTCAGGCAAAAGAACAGGTAAATAATAAACTTATTAAAAAGTGTGTAGGTTATTTGTATGCATTTTGGTTGAGAATGCTCAGTAAATCGAGGAAAGCAATATTTATACTGAGTCTTTTCTTTCTTGCAGTCAAATAAATTTTCTTTTACAGTTTGAATGGATTACTTTAGCATGTTTATATATTTTTGAAATAACTTTTATTGTCTGTATTATTTGTTTAACATACTGAGACATCATTCTCATCTCTGTGTACACTGATAATGTTTTTCTATTGCTAAATTACAGTTTGAGGATGTGTTCAATGAAGCCTCAAAAACTGTTGAAGTTGCAGCTTCAACCGGCCACACAGGTACCATTGTCTCCTTAGCACAAGCCTGTCGTCAGCTCTCAAGTAATCAGTGGCAATGCATGGAGGTAAGGTTTCTTTGGCTTGAAACTCTTCAATCTAAACCATTTTGGCTTTTGACCTTATCAAAGTAATTCATCCCTCACTATAGCAACTTGTTTGTGAATGACATGTGCTCCTTGCCAATTATTATTTATTTATATATATTTTTTTTCCTTGCCAATTATTATTTATTTATATATATATTTTTTATCCTAAATTCTGTCTTAATACAATTTTCATTCTGTTTTGATCATAAGTGCATCCAGTTTGTATTTTTAGTGATGAATGATTCCCAATCAAGATTTAGCTTTTCATTATGTTCTTGCATTATCCTGAAATGCCACTGATCAATACATTCATATACTTGCTATACCAGTGCCATGAAGGATTTTATGTAGACACATATCATGCCTACTGTGAGTTTAGTTTATTTATTGCCTACACATGTAGAGGATTCCACAAATGGAAAGTCACCAAGGAGTCAATTACGTGTACTACCTGTTTCACCTGCTCACCAGTTTCCATGGTTTTCTGATATATTCTCTTATCTTTTATTACTGATAGTAATGTTGATAACATTGTAAGAGTTACAATAGCTATATTAATAATAGCAACGATATTGATAGTGTTGTTGAAAATTTTTTCATAAGAACTCCAGGAAAGGGTAATCAGGTGAGGTCATAACGTATAGTAATTGCCTCCTTGGGGTCAGAATGTTTGTGGAACCAGATATTTTTTAGACAAAAATACAGTAAACATTACATTATCCTGTTGGCAATGGGTTAACAGTTGTATATATTTTTAAGACAGTATATGAAAATTATCTATGTTACATTTGAATTTTTTATGGTGATAGAAGCTAGACTTTTTATTGAATGTGACCAGCAAATTAAGTTGGACTTAAAAGCTATTTATCTGTTATGTTGAAATAGTGTTTTGAAATTTATAATTTATTCAAATCATGTATGTAGCCTCTCACTTCCTTTTATATTACAGGCAGTGATGGAGTTCCTTGACTGTAACCAGCCAGACCGACATGCTCAGTTTGTGCCACTCTTGTTAAGAATGATGAAGTTTGATGAATTCCAGAAGAAGAAAGTAGAGGATGCATTACCATCCACTACTCTTCATGGAAGTCTCATTTTACAGGAATTCTTGCAGTTTAACAAGCCATCAAAGGTATGTATTGTCTGTCATTGTTATCTTGTGGAAGGATGTCAGACTTGAAAGTTTTTATATTTGTTTGAAAAGTCTCCTTTTTCTTACCTTCTGTTAATGTGTAGAGTGGTAAGGATTATTATATTAGTCCTCCATTTTTTCAGGTTGTGAAGAGCTTGCTAGAAATGACAACAAGCAGCCTTCAGGAGTTAGCTTGTGACATGCGAGGTTCTCATGTCATCAGTGCCTACTTTGCTAGCAAATTTGTTGGTGCAAAAAATCATGAAAAAATGGTGCACAAATTTAAGGTAAATATTTAGAATATGTAATATGTCAATATGCAGACAAAGAAAGGTGTATAAATAATTTATTCTTTTTGCCTCAACCTAAAGATAGTGTAATCTGTAATTAGTATTTTGAATTAAACCCTAAGTGATTTATTTTCTTTATCACTGATGTGCACTTTTTTCTCAAGGGAACATTTACAGCATTAGCTTGCTGCAAGAGTGGATCACGCAGTCTGGATGATATGTGGAAGGGAGCAAGCATCAAGATGAAAACACTCATATGTAGTGAACTTGTTGAAGATGAGCTAAAGTTAAAAGAAAACACTTTTGGTAAATTCATTTTTTCAAACTTTATGGTGAGTATTTTGTATTGTGTATGCCAGTTTATTAGTTATTGGGTAGCTGCCAGGACATAAGTATCAATTGATTGATATTTAATACCAATACATGTATTTCTATTTACATATATATGAATTTATATACATAAACCTATATATACTTGTATATATGAAGGCAAGTGCATCTAGTTACACAAAATTGCATTGATTAACTGTTTTGTTAATTTAAACTTTCATCTATAATATAAACATCCATAGGCTCACATTAATGCATTTTGTCTAACAATGGTGGTGCATTAACATGAGCATATTAATGCTTATGTTTTAGGCTGAAAGTTTAAATTAACAAAACATTTGATAAATACTATTCTGGCATTTGGTCTGAGAATACATTTGGACATGCATATACTCTTTTATGAATATAACATATATTAAGAGCAGTACATACCTCATGTCTTTAAAAACCATATATATATATATATATATATATAT
>NW_020870813.1:54628-59628 GCF_003789085.1 Penaeus vannamei
ACGATAATAAAAAGATAATTAAAAAGAACAATGAGGGACAGGACATAATAACATTATCCGAAAATATGTTGTGGATTAAAGAAAAATAATAATAAATAAAATAAAATAAATAAAAAAAACGAAGATTCTCGCGTTCGTTTAAAGCTTCTTCAAGAAAGACCTTGATTCCCAACTGCACTGCACCCCCCCCCCCAACCACCACCACCGAACCCCCGCCCAACCTTCCCACACCTCCCCCCCCCCTCTCCCCCTCCATGGGCTGCTTAAGGGGCGCCCATAACTGCGACCTTTGGGGGACGATGAGTAGGTAGGGGTGGAGGGGGAGGGGTTGGGAGTAAGGAGAGGGAGAGAGGAGGGGGGTAGAGGGGTGTGGAAGCGAAAGGAAGTATGAGTGTCACCATTGTGGGGTCGTGAGAGAGGAACTCTCTCTCTCTCTCTCTCTCTCTCTCTCTCTCTCTCTCTCTCTCTCTCTCTCTCTCTGCTCTCTCTCTCTCTCTCTCTCTCTCTCTCTCTCTCTCTTTCTCTCTTTTCTGCGCCTTGTTTCTCGTTTCTCTTTTTCTTGTTCTCTCTCTTATTCTTATTCTCACTCTTCTCTCTCTCTCTCCTCTCTCTCCTCTCTCTCTCTCTCTCTCTCCCTCTCTCTCTCTCTCTCTCTCTCTCTCTCTCTCTCTCTTCTCATCTCTCTCTCTCTCTCTCCTCTCTCTCTCTCTCTCTCTCCTCTCTCTCTCTCTCTCTCTCTCTCTCTCTCTCTCTCTCTCTCTCTCTCTCTCTCTCTCTCTCTCTCCTCTCTCTCTCTCTCTCTCTCCGCTCTCTTCTTCTTCCCTCTCTCACTCCCTCTCTCTCCCTCTCTCTCTGTCTCTCTCTCTCTCTCTCTCTCTCTCTCTCTCTCTCTCTCTCTCTCTCTCTCTCTCTCTCTCTCTCTCTCTCTCTCTCTCTCTCTCTCTCTCTCTCTCTCTCTCTCTCTCTCTCTCTCTCTCTCTGTCTTCCTCCTCTCTATAAACAGTAATTATTCTTGCCTCTTTTCCATCCCCTTCTTTCTGCCAAACAAGGAATAAAAGACAAATTCGATAAAGGGAGAGACGAAAGAAAAGTGACATTAAGAGCATATCGCACGCAGAACCGAAGAAGGAAGAGAAAGAGAAAATAGAGAGTCCGAGAGCCCAGGAGATAAGGCAATGTGATTACGTCACTCTTACGTCACCGTTGCGTCACGATGCGCAAGGATCCTGTGACGTGGCAATTTCGCCAACGTTCGGGTCTCTCGCCAACCGGTATCGAGTTCCATATATGGATGTCTACCTCTCTTGTGCTTGAAAAAAGTCATTATAAAAAACTTTATTTTTTTATTATTGTAATTTTTTTTATTTTTTTTTTTTTATAAATTTAGGATAATAGTTATATCGAGTTCCATATATGGATGTCTACCTCTCTTGTGCTTGAAAAAAGTCATTATAAAAAAACTTTACTTGTAATTTTTTTCTTTTTTTTTTTTTTGATAAATTGATATCAGTTAGAAAGAAGAAAGATCTCGTTTAATGAAAGGTGATTAGTAATTCGCTGCGTATCTTCTTTATTGCGTGAGGTGATGCCGTTTCGACAGGTATGTGTGCAATACTTTACGAAATAGCTTTTGAGTGTAATGGAATGTGTATACGGATATTAACTTCACACATAATAGACTGTCATGCAATCCGATTGTGTCACATAAAACAGTATTGCTGGATATTGATAAAAAATAAATCAGTAAATGATGATAAATGCAATCCTCGATAAATAAAGATAATAATATTAATAAATTGATGATTGAATAGAATGATAGAATAATAGGATTGATAATGAAATGGAATTTAATAAATGAATAGATATTAGATATAATCTACAATAAAGAAATTATAAAACAATATCAAACATAAAATAAGATAAGAAAATGGTGTAATGGATAATAATATAGAGAATAAGAAATAAAAATGGATAACGAAGTAAATAATAATAGATATAATTTTCAATAACGAAAGTTGGATGAGTAGGCTTTCAATCCTGTATTCTTATCATTTTCTCTGTAATTACCAACTATAATTACACTGAAGAACAGATGTACACCGCTGTTTCCTGCTTAATCCACAGATAACGCTAATTCTACCAAATATAATAGATAGATGATAGATAGATAGAGATACATACATACATGACAGAAGATACATACTCACATACGTAGAGAGAGAGAGAGAGAGAGAGAGAGAGAGAGAGAGAGAGAGAAGAGAGAGAGAGAGAGAGAGAGAGAGAGAGAAGGAGAAAGAGAAACAGATAAAATAGAGAAGTAGATATACGACTTCCTCTTCAGATCTGATTTTTTTATTCCATTCAAACAATCTTATTCCCTCTTTTTTTCTCTCTCTCCTACCGTTCCCCAGTCAAGATGGCGACCTAACCCCCTCCCCCTCCCCCCCTCCCACCACACCTTTGGACACAACAACTCCAACCACCGAACCAGCGAATGGCCTCGTTCGAACCCCATTAATCATTAACCAGAAGCTGAAGCGACGTAATATTTTCCCAGGTTTAGTGTCCTTCCATATTCATTCTTCCCACGGAACGCGCTACCGAGCCTGATTAATGGGCGGGAGGAGAGGGAGGCGAGGGGAAGGAGAGGAGGAGAGAGAAGGAGGAGAGGGAGAGGAGGAGAGGAGGCGAGGGAGGTGAGGGAGGAAAAGGAGAGGGAGGAGAGGGAGGCGAGGGAGGAGAGGAGGCGACGGAGGGAGGGAGGAGAGGCAGGAGAGGAGGCGAGGAGTGAGGGAGGAGGGAGAGTAGGCGAGAGAGAAGAGGAGCGAAAGGGAGCGAGGGAGGAGAAGAGGCGAGGGAGAAGGAGGGAGAGGAGAGGATCGGGAGGAGAGGAGCGAGAGGAGGGAGGCGAAGGGAGGAGAGGGAGGAGAAGGAGGCGAGGGAGGAGAGGGAGGCCAGAGGAGGAGAGGGAGGAGAGGAGGAGGGAGGCGAGCCGAATTCAGCCGAGAGGCGAGCGAGAGTGAGGGTAACTGGGCTGTTAAGTCGTCCTGGAGCGCGTCGCTGTGACGGGATCGGTCCTGGACGGGGGGAGGAAGCAGAGGGTGGGGGGGGCTCAGGTGAATCATTTTAGAAATATAAATATATGTATATCTATATATACATATACATATATATATAAATACACACAAACCATATGTATATCTAGATATATATATACATATAGATATATACATATAAATAAACACACAGACACACACACACACACACACATATATATATATATATACATATATAGTGTGTGTGTGTGTGTGTGTGTGTACATATGCAGTACACACATATACAGTATACACACTTACACATACACATATGCACATACACACATATATATGTATGTATGTACATATACATATACGTATAATAGCTTTACTCTAAAATAAATGCATTTTCATCACGATCTGTAAGGGAAAGAGAAGTATAAATTTCAACTAATAGGATATGACATTTCGATGACAAACCAATCGGAAACTATTGAAACAAACATAATGATAAAACAATAATAAGAATAAGAGGAACATCATAATATTGAAACAAACATAATAATAAAACAATAATAAGAATAAAAGGGAAAAAAACATAAGAATAAAAAAATAAGGATAAAAGGAAAAAAACATAATAATAAAAAAATAATAAGGATAAAAAGAAAAAAACATAATAATAAAAAATAAGAATAAAAGGAAAAACAATCATAATAATAAAGATAATAAGGATAAAAGGAAAAAAAAAAACATAATAATAAAAAATAATAAGAATAAAAGGAAAAACATAATAATAAAAATAAGAATAAAAAGGAAAAAACAATCATAATAATAAAAATAATAAGGATAAAAGGAAAAAAAAACATAATAATAAAAAATAATAATAAGAATAAATAAAAGAATAAAAGAAAAAAACAATCACAATAAAAATAATAAGAATAAAAGTGAAAAAAAAATATAAAAAAGGAAAAAAAAAAAAAAAATGGAAAATATATGAATAATTTCCCAAATACCAAGCGCTGTCTGTCCCCATTTCCCATCCGTCTCAGAGAGGCTTCTGGACGGTTAACGGAAGCCCCCATTTTCGTGTGTTCGGGGCGGCGCTCGTTCGGATACTGCGCGGTCGGGCCGGTCGAAATGCAGAGGATGAAACGGCTCGGAACGCTTACATACGTGTGTACTTTCGCTCAGCTCGTTCGTACACTCACGCTAACGCACGTACACACGCTGTCGAACTCACATACACACACGCTCACTCATTCATTTACTCACTCACTCACTCACTCACTCATTCACTCACTCGCTACACATTCAGACACACACACAACACACACACACACACACACACACACACACACACACACACACACACACACACACACACCCTCACTCACTTACACACCTACATACCGATAGATCCATTTCCCCCCTGGTACATCGCCACTTCCATTTCCCTCTCAGTCTCGTGGAAGAAAGTAACGACTAATAAATCCTCTTTATCTTCAAAATTTATCTACTGAAAAGTACCTCATTAAATTAGGTATTACTATGCACTCTACAGGTTGGGGAAGGCCTATGTCAATGACGGATACTGGATTTACTCCAGAGATACTCCCACTATTAAGATAAGAGACACTCTCACTCCAAGACACAGTCAAGATAAGATAAGATACACTCGTAAAGATAAGAGACACTCAAAGATAGGGTAATACACTCTCTACACCACATTTCGTTGGATCCTGAGCAACACACAGGTCGACTTTTAGCATGTATACAGGGCTCGGAAGATGGTTAAATGCACACATACGTACACAGATGGGTGTATTTGTTTATGTATTCAGTAATTCCCTAGTTATCCTCTCTCTCTCTCTTTCTCTCTTTCTATCTATCTTTCTCTTTCTCTCTCTCTCTCACACACACACACACGAACACAGATGGGTGTAATTGTTCATATATTCAGTAATT
>NW_020870813.1:67128-89628 GCF_003789085.1 Penaeus vannamei
TAGTTCGCGCAAGCTGTGAAAATTACACGGCACTAATTGGCGTGATGGCGCCCCTAATATCATATTCTGGTTCGTCAGCTGTTTCCCCGGCCGGAGCACAACCGCGGCGTAAACCTTCCCCGTCAGCGTACCAGCCCATTAGCGGTTCGAACGACGTGAATGAACAAGACCGCGATTCACTCATGTCTCCTCCCGTGGTCGAGATAAACAATAGTCAGTCCAGGAGCATATCACGAAATTCAGATTGTTTGATAAAAATACGATCCGACACCACAAAGAACTGCCGATTCAAAAGGTGAAACCCCGTTCAGAGATCGCGCAGGAAGAGAAAGTCCTCAAGCCGGAGAAAAGCCGTTGGTGAGAGGCAGTGAAAGTAAGGGTCTCACCTTGTAAGGCGGAGGCAGGTACCACGACCCTTACATACCAAGGTCAAGTTTCGCTCCGGACCATTGTCAAGCAGCTTTCCCGATCCATTCAAAAACGAAATAAACCTTTAAAAAAAAGTATGACGTGCTCGATTTGTTCCCTTTGCTTCTCCCATAACGCTTGTTTGTCATAGTCTAAGAGCGCCTAACCTTATTACCACACCGACTCGTCAAGTAGTTACGCCGCGCGGAAACTCACAAGGCAATGACAGCCACCGGGATGAGAAAAAAGGATTTCCAAATACGCAATTACAGCCGCCGGACCACGACCGAACCGGATGGCTTGCTATGGGGATTGCAACACGGACGAACATCAGTAGAAAGTGAAGTGAAGGGATCAGCTGCCTAACCGACCGACCGCCGCACGAGTGGCTGGTCATTGTGATGTGGCTTCCTCTTGCTGTAATGATCCGAACGTCAGTCTTTTACTTTCTATTTCCCCCCCCCCCCTCCCTCGTCCGCTCTCTATTTCTCTCTCTCTCACAAGTTTCACTCGACTTTGATTATATATATATATATTATATATATATATATATATATATATATAATATATATATATATATATATATATATATATATATCGCTCTGTACCTCGCTCTTTCTTCCTTTTTTGTATTCTATAAATTTCTCTTTGCCACACTGAATTTGTTGTTTTTCCGAGAGAGAAACGTTAATTAACGTCACACTTTTAGACAAAAAGTCTTAAAATCTCGTTCATCAAACCTCCACTTGTACTTGTTTTTGCATGCTTTATTTTTTGGACGTTTATCATTTAAAGAGACTGGCGAGAGTTGCTCGTAAATTGCGGTGCGTTCCAGTAACGACATTGTTACTGGAACATCAGCTTTCACCCCGGATGTTCGAGAAGTTTCACTCGACTTAGATTTACTCTTCGAAGATCAGTCTAGTTCCTGCCTGTCCCTCTACACTTAGGAAGAAGGTCGTATTTTTAATATGATAAGATCAATGAAAATCAAAATTAGATCAGATCAGAGAACATTTAATCGATAGGATTCTTGCAGTCTTTAATGCTATGGTCACACGGCATCAACATTCCTAACGAGGGACGGACAATCACAGCCGTCTTCCAGTCCCTTTGTCTCCCATGATGGCGTCACCACAGCATGATTAGTCGAAAGTTCGGCGAAGGATGTCGCGAGAGGGAGGGAGGGGGGAGGGGGAGGTAATCATCATCTGCCACTTTCACTTCCTTTACATTCCGTCACGGAGGGTTCGTGTTAGGGCTAAGGGCGAAGGGGATGAATGACAGTGTTTAGGGGTTGGGTTTAAGGGCGGGCCTTCGGGTAACCATAAAGCTCAGGGTTTCCTCCGCGGCCTTGTCCAGGTCACTTTGTCGCTACGTAACAACATGAGCCGCGAGAAGCCTCTTTGGCTGCGCGCGCTTTCTCTTCCCGAGCGCTCGACATGTGGTGCGGGGCACGACTTAGGAAGTTTATGATAGTCATGATAATAATGATCTTCATTATCTAAGAACATTCTGATTCACATACTTGCATTAATATAACTTGGGATTGTAAACACTTTGTCTTTGTGTCGCATATCTCGGCTAAAGGTTTTGTTGGGGTTTAGAACTTTACTCTCACTCAACAGCCATTCACTTAGCAATGAAAGGAAATGAGAATTTAAAAGAAATGCGTCAACAATGTAGTCCTGACACATGGCTAACGCCCCTCTCTCTCCCCCAGATGATCCGGACAGCTGTGTTGGGCGTGATTGTGGCTCTGGCGTGCTCTGCCGTGGCTCTTCCCGATTATGGCGCCTCCCCTGGCTACATCAAGGTGGAGCTGTCCTCCTCGTACGGCCCCCCACCCAAGGAGGAGGCGTGCTACCCCAAGTACGTGACGAAGACGATGACCAAGGACGTGCAGGGAACCCAGGCCCACTACGCCACCGTGACCAAGGAGGTCCCCACCACCAACTACGCCTACATCACCGAGACCCTGGTGGCGCCCAAGACCATCATCCAGTACTCGACGATGACGGCGTACGCTGAGCCTGCCATCCTCACCGAGACCAAGATCCTGTACGACACCAAGATGGTCACCGTCCCCGTCTACATGACCGAGTCCGCCTACGGCTACAACACCGCCAAGCAGTACTTCACGGAGACCACCGCCGTGTACGTGACCAACACCGAGACCCAGAGCTACCCCATGACCAACTTCGTCACCAACACCGGTTATGAGACCAAGGCCTACTACGTCACCCAGACCAAGGTCCAGCAACAGTACGTCACCATGACTGTCAAGAACCCCTACTACGTCACCCAGTACGAGACTCAGGTCAAGCAGGAGTACGTCTACAACACCGTCACCCAGTCCGTCAACGAGTACGTCACCATGACCGTGTACCAGACCGTGCCCGAGTACCACACCGTCACCAAGTGCTCCTCCACCATGATGTACGGATACGGTTACTAGACCCGGCGCCCCCGAGCCGCCCTCACGCCCCCAGCCCCGGACATCTGCTGTACGCCCGCCGCCCGCCTCACTGCGGCCCGCCACCGCGAGGTTCTGCTGGCAGCAACCTCGCGGGCGGCACTAACATCGCCCAGCGCGGCCCCGCAGTGAGCGCTCGTGTGGCCCGGACCGCCCATCCGGGCCGCACACGGACCAGAACATCGGTCCTTTGTAAATATCTATTTTTTTTTTGCCCATTTTGATATCACTTGTGTAAATATATTATAAAAAAAAAAAACTGTTCTATGCATTATACCCTTAAACTTTACGATATAAATAATGGAAGAGCTGAAATAAAACAGCTTCAAGGAAATTAATTGAAAGAACAATAATTCAGATGAAAGGTATTTGGTCAGATTTACTCTGGCATATGACCTCCCATTCTGTTAAATGAGGATATACGGAAGGAATTCAAAATATACACAAATACGTAAACACATCTTTACAATAATAACAACAAAAATAAAAATGGCAAGTAGTCAACATTAGTCATAATATCAACAATAAAAATAACAAAAACATACCATAACGGTTAAGATAATGACAATGATAATCATAATAACAAAATACTAATTCTTATTATCACTGTCATTACTGCTACTATCATCATCACCACCACCATCATCAACATCGTTAATATCATTTCCATTAATACTATTACTACTGTTATTGTTACCACTACGTAGAAAGTTTTCTCGGTTCAGATAACAACAATAATATCAAAATAATATTAACAACAATAATATAAAAAACGCGCGATTGCTATAACTTTCATAATAAATACATAACGATAACACTAATAATACTAACGACATGATAATGATGGTGATGATAATAAGTGATAATTGAGAAGATTAAGAATATACAAACTGATGAAAGTGAAGCAATAAGGAAACTATATTTGCCATTAGAGAGCAAAAGTAAAAATAAATTAATAAATAAATCAGTCTGAAAGTTTTCGAAAGAATATAAAATGTAACAGAATTAAAGATAAGACACTTTATACTGTTACTGAGAACGAGTCCTTACTAGTGACAATTCGTAATAAATTAATAAAAACAATATTATATTCATAAAGACGACAACGACCATGATGATGAATGATGATAATGATAATGATGATGATGATAGTAATAATAACAATAATAATGATAAATAATAATAATATAATAATAATAATAATAATATAATATAATAATAATATAATAATAATAATATAATAATAATAATAATAATAATAATAATAATAATAATAATAATACATCATCATCCTAATGACAATAATGATAATAATGATAATTATGATATTACATAATAATTATGGAATGATGTTGATGATAATATATGATGATAAAATTATGAGGATGAGGATAATGATGACGATGATGATTATGATGACAACAATGGTGATGATGATAACGATGACAAAAATGATGATGATGATGATGATGAGGAGGAGGAGGAGGAAATAGGAAGAGGAGGATAATGATAATGATAATGATAAAAATACTAATAACAGTACAACATATGATGATAATCATAATAATCATTGGAATTGGTAATCATTATATACTAATGTAAATAACATAAAATAATAGTATGAATAATAATGATAATGATGATGATAATAATAATAATAATAATAATAATAATAATAATAATAATAATAATAATAATAATAATAATAAAATAATATAAATAATAATAATAATGATGAATGATAACGATTATGTTAACAAAAACGATAAAGATAACAATAACTATAACAATAATAAGAATGAGAGCAATGATAGTAATGATGATGGTGATGATGATGATGATGATGATGATGATGATGATGATGATGATGATGATGAGATGGATATGACAATGATGATGACAACAATAATAATATCAATAACAATAACACAACAATAATATAACAACATTAATAATAGCATCAATAATAATAACTAGAGTCCCTCAAAGAGCGCATACTTCCACTAAGGCCATAGGGTCACTGATGCAATAAAAATATCCACACTGTAAGATTTACTCTTTCTGAAGTAAACTGGTGACATCCGGGTTTTTGTTTCTTGAGTGCAGTGATGGCATCAAAATAGAATTTGTATTCACTCTCACAATGCTTAAGATTTTTTTTTTTTTTATTCCTACATCAAGATCATAATCCAGATCAACCATATTAAATGCATTTATTTAAGTGGGCAAGACACAATTCGGGGAAAATTTCATAAAATTTTGTTTATAACCTTTTTATCCTACACAGGATCTGGATCATCACCAAAATTTAATGGCATCCAAGTTGGGATAAGATATATCTCTGGTGTGCCTTAGATGGTTATCCTGCTACCCAACTAACCACAAAAAAACAAACAGAAATTTCTAGATCTGAATATGATCTGGACCACCACCAAAATTTAATGTTGTGCAAAGACACCTCTGGTAAAATTTTCACAAAAATCTGTTCATAACTTTTTGAGTTATCATGCTAACCAACTAACAAACAAATAAACTGACTAACAAATCGTATGAACACTACCAACAACATAATCTTCTTGGCAGAGGTAATAATGATATTATTATCATCATTATTATCACCATTTAAGTTTATTATCATTGTTATTATTATTATCATCATCATTATTATTATCATCATATTATCATATCATTATCATCATCTTTATATTATTACTATCATTATTATTGTTATCATTATCATAATCATTAGTATATATCATCATTATCAGAATCATTAGTATATATCATCATCATCAGAATATATATTATATATCATCTTTATCATGTTTATGTACATGTACTGCATTTAAATCTACAAGCAAAACGTATTCCAATTATTTCTACAACTGCAGTTTCTCATGACAATGCAGCATAATACTCCTGTAACTGAGAGGAACTGTTGTGCCTGACGTTTCCTTAAAAAAATCAAATTAGACCATCTATTATGCACTGTTGTAACATGGTAATGGATGAAGATATAAAACCCAGGCAAATAGAAATTAAATTTTATTAACAGATATATACATATTCAAAGATACATATCTTAGCAAGGAAAGCTGAGTAAGCATTGCTAGAATATTGTGTTCAATATTCTGCTAGCAGATTTCATCGCTTTAGACCTGTTATCAATTTTGGAAGTAATTCCGTATATCAGTCATTGCACTGCTCCTGATCACCTTCGACTTGTTCAGATCTTTTTTAGAATTCTCTCTCTCTCTCTCTTAAACTTCCTTGCTGTATCAGATGTCTCTATTTCTTCAACTTTTCTGTGATTTATATCCTTTTCAAATAATTTGAACATTTACATCACTGGAGTATAATCAAATATCATATTGATAGGAGATAGTAGAACTACAATACCTATATCTAACACATAGGCAATCCCTTTCTCTAATAAAAAAAAAAAATAAATATCACTAAGGATAAAACAGCAGACAAAAAATAAACCTAACCAGTCTACTGAATTTGAATAAACAACAAACTTTCTCCCTTTTAATAATGAAATAAATAATTACCTGGATGAGTTAAAAATAAAAAAAGTTTTAAGCATACACCGTGACTAGCAAGAACCATGTATGATAAGCTACTGTAAGTACTCAGTTCTTACAATCCATGCATTTTCAAAGTTTTAAAATAAATTATAATATATGGAATAAAGTTTTCCTATGTGAGTGTTTGTTCACAGTAAAAAAAAATATATGATTAAAATTATAGAATAACATTAATAAGAAAAGTAAAACTAACAACAGTAATACTAAAAATAAAAATATAAACAACAAAAAATAATCAAACCAATTTCATGAAGCTTTATCAACAAGTCTACACATAGTAAAGTATTAATGCATTAATACATAATGATATTATAACCAGAAATTAATATAGAGTTCACATATACGTCTTTCTTCAACTTTTTAAAACAGATGCTACCTATTATGAAGAAAAAGAAGGCAAAGAAAATTCCAGTTTAAATAAAGTAGTTATAAACTCCAACAGCAGCTTTTCTGACACTGTCACCATGACTTTCAAATACCTTAATAATAATTATCATCGTTGCCATAATAATAATGCATAACATTTACAAACACTATCATTTTAATCTAAGCCTTAATCCACAAGTCAGCCATAAGGCTAGCAAGGTTTAGAATCAAGCTTGCGAATTACTTCCGTCTTCCTCCTCCCATGGCCAGAATTTGGACCATTCGCACAAAGATGTTGACCACATCCAGCACAATGTGGTGGGACATGTTGATGGGGTCATAAGGCATGACCCCCCACATGTTGGGGTGGGTCTCAGCTTTCCGGATGACCTGGAAGTAATAATCTGGTTATCTGAGATATACATGTTGCAGTAAAAATATTCAGTATCACCTTAACAAATAATGCTTCTGTGCTACTTAAGGGGACTATCACAAGGGAAAGGGAAAAGCAAGAGTTCATTATACCATATCATTTGCAGCTTGAGGGTAAAGGGCAGGTTTAGTTGAGTAATTGCATCTTTAGGGGTCAATATCAACAGCATTCTATGATTTCTCTGCATATCACACCCTCAATGTTAGTAGAACATGATTTATATCATCGAGATGTTACAAAATGTGTCATGAGAACACTATGTCCATAATATGGAATTAAATATGCATGCACAAACTATGTCTTTCATGGATGAAGATAATGTTTCTGTCCCACTTACCTTCTGTGTATCATACAAGAGGAAGGCTGAGAAGAGCAACAGGCCACCATAAAGGGAGATGGAATAGAGAGAGAGACCGAGGGCTGAGGTTGGGGGCAAGAAAGCGGAGCCGATGGAAGCTACAAAGACGCCACCTAGACCAATACCCAGTGGTCCTGCCCAGTTGAGGAACTTGTCACTTGGAGCACAGACAGCCACAGTGCTCAAACCTCCTACAATACCTGTAAAATGATTTAAAGTAGTGTCAACACAGAAAACTTTTCTCTTTAAATATTACTTACTTGAATTACTGGGAGGGGTAGTTGTGGGGGGGGGAGGCTGGGCTGGAGTGGCCGAGGCCCCTGTTTCAGATTCATAAATGAGTGTAGAATTATCCACGCAAATATGTGGAATTCATGATGAACAAATTGCAACAGGAACAATGAAGGGGAGTACAAGAAAACACACAAATATGCCGAAGGCCTTTTCGCTATTGCTTCATCAGGGTAATGCCCTAATGAAGCAATAGCAAAAAGGCCTTCAGCATATTCGTGTGTTTTCTTGTTCTTCCTTCATTGTTCCTGTTGCCACACAAACATAAACTCCTGCAACAAAATATCAGGCAGCAGACAAGGTGAGAAACCCTAGCCTCCCTGTCATTGTGACAGCTATTCTCACCCTTCTGTACTCTTGCCATGGAGGAGCAAATATGATTTGTTTTATTTTGACATTACCTATTGGAATGTATCACAGGATGGAAGTGTCTTATCACAACAGTTTCTTCCCAAAGTGAAAGATTATAATATGAAAATAAAAAAATAAATAAATAAATAAAAATGATCAAATGACTGAATATTTTCTCTAAATTGTAGTAGATATGATCCAATATTTACATATACATTATATACATGTGTTTACGATAAATGAACAGTTACAAGTCTTTATCTCTAAAAATTAACTGGTGGTGACCAGATGTGTACTTCAGCTGGGTGATCCAGCCACACTGTGGGCCCCCTCTGGAGAACCCAGGATAAGACTTGCAAGTTGCATCACCACATTAGACTTTTCTGATTGCAATCATTTAACATTTACTTTCATTTGAAGCATAAAAAATAATAATTTTCAATAATAAATGCCAAAATAGGGTTATTTTACTAGTTATACATAAAAAAAATAAAAAAATGTGAAGACTACGTATGACATAAGTTACTAGATAAACTCAAAAGGTTCCATTAGGAATTCATTGATGTTTATTCAGATTTTTTTTCATGGCCTAATTCATTTTACTGTCTGACATCTGATCAGCTGCCCCCCCTCCAAACACACACACACAAAAAGTCTTTTTTTCAGAAGGCATCACCCTCCTTGTTGTGACCCCCATAAATTTGATATCAAAAGATGCAGATTACTGAAATACATCAAATATGTTAAAAACAAGTAAATCTGCAAGATAGTTTTTTCTATTAATATTTCCCAATTTGACCCCCCTTGAGCCCTCCTTACCCCTAATAGGGAAAGTGATCTTAAAATATAATCTCTTGGAAGGAAACTAACACCTGGTACACACACACACACAGACACACACACACACACACACACACACACACACACACACACACACACACACACACACACACACACACACACACACACACACACACACACACACACACACTCACTCATCACTTCACTCACTCACTCACTCACACTCACTCACACTCACTCACTCACTCACTCACTCACTCACTCACTCACTCACTCATTCTCTCTCTCTCTCTCTCTCTCTCTCTCTCTCTCTCTCAAACACACACACACACACACACACACACACACACACACACACACACACACACACACACACACACACACACACACACACACACACACACACACACACACAAATATATATACATGTATATGTATTTGTATGTATATGTATATATATATATATATATATATATATATATATATATATATATATATATATATATATATATATACATATACATACACAATATATATACATATACATACATACATATAAATATATACATACATACATACATACATACATACATACATTCATACATACATGCATGCATGCATGCATACATACATACATACATACATACATACATACATACATACATACATACATACATATACTCTAGCAGACTCCAACTGAACTCTACTCACCAGCTGTGTACCAAGCTGCCCTGATGGCCAGAGCCCCACCCAATGCGCCGACGGGTGCAATGGCCAAGCCAAGTATTCCACAGTTGAGCAACCACATCATCTGTTTCGACCCAATGCCTGGTGAATAGGGAATGGCCATCATCGCCTGGCCTGTGCCCATAAGAGCGACAATGATGCCAATTGTTGACTGTGGAAAAAAATATATACTATGAATTAGAATTGTTTGTCCAGTGATACTGTTACCATACCTTAGCTAGCATTTCCTCTTTAAAGAGTCAAACATCTATACCAAATCATTACTATCTGTTTATTTTCTTGCTCTACTTCAAAAGTTCATGTGTCATTCCTAATAAATATTCCTAGCTAACTCATATAATAAGGTCATAAAAAGGGCAATACTTCATAGTACATACAGCAATGGGATGCCTTGAACACAATGCAAAGAAGCGGTGGCCCATGGGTGATTTGAATACGGCAATAGCAGAGGCAGCTGTTGCAGCACATGATGCTCCCAAGTACAGGTATGTGTCCCGGATTCTGTCCCGTACAAACTGAGGCCATACTCTGTGGGAAAAATGTCATAATTATTGTTGATAAAGCTAAATGACCCTTAAAAAATCAAAAATTTCAGTGAAGATTCTTTCAGAGCATATTATTATCATGTAAATATAATTTTCTAAACTTTTCACCACATTGAGAAATCTTGAAAATATGTAACAAGATAAAGAAAATGTGAGTATTCTAAAAATATGAATCTTTTAAACTGTATGCTTAATCAAAACAAGAAATTAGTGCGGGTGAAACCAATACACATTAGAGATGTTGAACTTGTTCTATCCATCCATTAAAATAGAAGATCCATGCTTAAATATCAAATTTGAAGTTCAGAGGAGTCATGTCATTCCAGACAGATGTCAACCTGGAACTGATGGCGAGTTTTGATCCAGACCACATGTGTCATTTGTAAACTACACGACACTTCTTAAGGTATACTTGATGTTAGGGAGAGTTATGTAATATGCCTCTGCTTATGGAACTACAGCTTTCCAAAGTAAGTTAAAAACTTGACTTTACACTTTTCTAGGTAAAGACCACAAGAACATGGATGCAAGACCAACAACAACCATAATCATGAATCTACAATGCACAACTTTCCAAACAGTGCTCAACAAGCTGTCAATAAAGACTTGAATGACATCATCACAAGGAGAGAAGATTTTACTGTATCAATCCACTTCTCGAGTGTAAAAATGTCCCCCTCTTGCACTGAGGAAATAATAAAGGGGCAACTGCCTTGAAAGATGCTGGCTTACCAACTACTTCTTCAAAGCTTTCTGCTTCTCACCCAATAAAAAAACAATATTTTTTTTTTATCTCACCCCCCCCCCCCAAAAAAAATATATATATATATATATATTTTTTTTATCTCTCAATATTTTTTATCTTTAAAAAATCTAAAAAACTGATGAAATTTTAAAATCAGGTTATGTGGTTTATTTGAGATTTTGTTTAGCAGACTCTAAAACTTCAAATTTGCAAACAACTGTTGTTTCCTTAATCATCCATAATTCAGAACCTTTTTTTCAGGGGTGGGGCATCAAAACATATAAATATCTCAAAAGAAGTGGAATCTATCATTCTAATCAAGTCTATTAATTTTTCTAGCTTTAGCCATCCTCTTTCTTTATGTTTAAATGTCAAACTCTGTACACCGATTCTGGCAATCTCTGGGCTGGTGTCCTCAAAGGGATATCACAGAACAATCTCTAAATAAGTACTTACACAACACGGTCAATGGCCCCTGGCTCGTTAGACATTCCGAGGCCATAGTAACATAGAGCTCCCATTCCGAGCACAGCACCTCCGGCTACAGCTATCTGTCCAACTTCCATGGCTGTGTGGAGATAAAACATTTTAGTAAATGCTATTGAGAATAAATAATGCAAAATCCAATAAATGAAAACAGGCAATGCTGGATAATGTCTGTAATTCAGCTTCTTCCCTATTTTCTTATAATTTAGAACGAAAAAATAAAACTGAAGTAGCACAAATTATCTCTCAAATACCTATGAGAATAAAGAAAAGGGCATAAATACTTTCTTTTAGTTTCTATATGGATTTTAGTGCCCACAAATCTCAAATGTCTCGTCATTCGAAAATGAAATGTCATTTTACTGAAAAAGCTATATATAATAAAACTAAAAACAAAAACTATTCTATTAGGTTTTTTTTTCTAGCTTTGTATATTCTTGTTATCTTTGAGCTTAAAATGTTAGGTTGGCTAGAGCATGCATAAGGAAAATTTACAGCATATGAAAAAATTTAATATTTTCAGGAGGGTAACCACTTTCTCCATATAGTCACTTTAAAAATTTTGGTTTAAAAAACTAACAATATGAATACGATATATTATATATATATATATATATATATATATATATATATATACATATACATACATACATATATAAATATATATATATATATAATATATATATATATATATATATATATATATATATATATGTATGTATGTATGTATGTATATTTATTTATTTATCTATTTATTTATAACAAAACAATTAGGAAACCTATAAGACAATAATTTCTGTGATGAGTGTATTGACTCTACTGATTCCCTTCCCTCTATGCAGGATGATCCACTTTAAGGCAATAGCCAGTGCCAAGAAACACATTCATTTTGAAACATATGTCATGTAACAAAGTTTTGGAAACCTTGATAACACCACAGAATCACATAGTATTCTAGTTCTTGTTCTCTGTCTCTGTCTCCTTGCATGCTTTCTTTCCCTCATTCATTTATTCATCCATCCACTTTCTTCCCTCTTTCTGTCTGGTCAAACAACAGGTACCATTTGCTTCACTGTCAATAACTGAATCATCTAGATTTCCTAGTTCAAACTGGAAAGATTACACAATCAGTTCGCTCTTCTATTTCTTGGTCTCCTCTCTTCCATATCTATTGTCATTTGTAAAACAAAGTCACTCAAAATTTTTTACAGATCCAAGGATGTTTACGTCAATTTCACATCCAATGTAGCAGCATTGGTTATTTGCCTGCTGTGATGTCATCAAAGCTTCTTTGATTTTTCTAAAGTTCAAAATTTGCTCTGTGGCCATCAAAGCTACTTATGAACTTCAAATTTGTTTCTAAATTTCCTACCTCTTAAAGAAAACACATCCATAAGCACAAAAGTATGGGGAAAAGAAAAGAAAAAAAAAAAAAAAAAAAAAAAAAAAAAAAAAAAAAAAAAAAATTATATATATATATATATATATATATATATATATATATATATATAATATATATATATATATATATGAGTGTGATACTTCAATTCAAATTAGATCCCTCATCAGATGGTAAAACTTAAAACATTATAAATATAATGCTTATTTTTTCAATAAGGTTGTGCTTAATCTGATGTCACACACAAAGATTTCTAAAACCAACCTCGGTAACCAATTTACATTCCACTTACGTCCAATTTTGCCCTTAACAGCAGACTCTGTGACCTGTGCAGACTGCATCTGGACCCTGGACCGTCGTGTGAAGCCTCTGCCACCCTCTCTATAGCCACGGACAATTGGCATGAAGGGAGATTTGGGTGTGCTGATAAGGGAGGATCGCATGAACCCCCTTGCACAAGTAGTGCCCATTGCAGATAGTCTTGCAGCCAACATCTTTGTGGATTCTGTAATAAAAAATATTCTGTAAACTTGGGTACAAACTTGTAATATCTGTAACACAATGACAATTGTTTTAAGATATACTGTACCAACGCTGAGAGTTGGGCTATGTTTAATTAATCTAAGACATACAATCATATTTTTCTAATGAATGAGATGTATCAGTCTATTCCAGGTTATAGGGATTATAACAGAATACAAAGAATTAACTATATCAGAAATTAACATATTTTGCTAAATTCCAGAAATGGTATTACTATCTAAGAAAATACACCTGTCTACTGTATTCATATTTGAGTGTTACTATTCATGTTCCTTACAAATTGATAGAACACACGAAGTAGGATATACACAATAAATAAAAATAACAGAATGGAGTTTTCAGTTCACAAAATATTGGCTATTAATATTGATACTATTAATACTATTATTTACATTATAATCACCATGGTGTTATAAAAATATTGATCACAAAAAGAAAAGTAAAATGATATAAAATTTTTCCAAAAATCAAGGAAAAGAGTAAACAGACAAACATTTGCTCAAAGTCATGCCGCTGTCATATCAGGCATTCCACTGCTCTTTCTTGGATCCTTGATATAACTCCATACATAGGCCTAGGTGATCAATGGCTCATGGGACTATGGTGCCCAATTACTCTTTCACTGTTCAGGAATTCAAGGCTTTCTGGTGACATAAATCAACGATATACCAACTATTTCAAGTAAACAGTGAGAGGTGGCATCATTCAACACATGCCTATATTAATATTTGAAGTCCTATTATTTGTCACATTTCATTACTGTTTTTCTTTTTTTTTATGCATCTGCAAACATGTGAAAAACTTACAAGAAACAAAAAAGGGTAAATGTTTACAATGGGACACGACTCCAGTCAACAATGTTGGGGAATCCCGTGGGGAAGATTTTGTTCATGGCAGGCATTTTAAAAAGCAAAAGAATATGGAAAGCTGAAAACCCGAGCCAAGAATAGTATTTCATATGATGAAGAAAGTGGAAAAATTTAAAACTTGAGACAAGATTCGGCCACAGATGATTCGTCACGGCACTGAGCAAACAAACGAGTGAAATGCATCTTAAATGCACAAATTACCAGAAAGATTGCTGCATGAACCAAAAATCTTCCTGACCCATAACTATGTCCACAGACCCCTCCCAATCACTGGGAAGTGACAAACTACTGACGAAATTCTACACCTGGAACATGGTTATTGTATTTCACTGAGTTTAGTGTTATCCCCAATATTGTAATGATTTCAGTAAGAGATCAATTTCACCACAAAGTTTCAAAAGAATTCGGGAACACACGTAGCACTGTAAACAAAATTCCCCTTTGATATGAGTAACGAGAACTGTAAAAACAGAACTCTCAAATTTGTCAGGAGAGGGCACAGTATACACAAATATGGATTTAAAATGTATTTCTAATGAAAATGTGGTATGTATATGATAAAATCGATCACATCATGTATTAAAAGAATATCTAATAAATGTATATTTCATTGTAATTTCATATAAATAAGAATACATTAATACATTTATAGTACAGTGCACTTCTAAGAAATTGGCCGTGACATCACAAGGTACATGCACCAAGAAATACAAATCTCTTATATCAAATCTCTTATATTCGTTTATTGTGGATGCTTCTTGTGATGTAACAATAAATATCAGATATTTGTATGTCGATTTTAGGAGTTTACACAAAAAAATTATATACTCTCTTTCTAATTTTTTTTTTTTTCGTAAAATGAATTTATAATGACATTATGATGTTTAACCGATTATTTAGCTTCAAATCAAAGCACATGTGTAAAACTACTGCTATCCAAAGAGTCTAAAGCGCTGGTAACACTTGGAACTTTGTTGCGTGGGTCCCTGGGAGACAGCTTTGAACGCGGACAAGCTCCAGTCCATGTGAATATCTATTCGTTGCGAGTTTATTTTTAGAGATACAGACTTATAACTGCTCATGAATTATCATCGAACCCTAAACATACTTGTATGATTAATTTGTCAACATCGAATCATATCTACTATATTTTATGGGAAAGAAATTTGAAAACTTGCATAATAATTTTTTATTTTTCTTCATCTTTCATATCATAAATCTTTCACTTTGGGATAAAACTATTATAATTAGGCCCTTTTATCTTCCTGTGATCCATTTCAATAGGTAATGTCATTATACAATGCATCATTTTCGCTCCTGTACAGCAAGAGTATGGAAAGGTCAAAATCGCTGACACAGCAGCAATGGGACTCGGTGTTCAAGCCTTGCACGCTGCCCAAACTTTTCGTCGCGGGAGTTTATATTCACGTTCGTAATTCTGCTCTCATATATGAATATAAAACTAACCATAACTTATTTTCGGCCACTCCGACCCAAAATCCCACCCCCTACCGCCAGGGACGGTCCCCTTAAGAATACATTCCAATATGATGATACTGTGCATTATTATTTTTATATTTTTGTCTTTTTCTATCTGATTCATATAAAGAGAAAATGATCAAGGTCTTTTTGATCTTTTAAATGCTTGTCCAGCAATTTCACGAGCAATTTTCCTACATACAGAAGCCCATGTTGTCGTTATAGTTGGTTCCCGTGGACACATATTACAATATCTGGACAGCAGTGTAAGCAGTCTATCATTAACAAATTTATTATCTCCTGATCGTCAACGCCCTGATTACGCTTTGAGTTGCCGGCAAAATATCTATAAAAAGCCTGTATCTGCAACGTATTTCAAAAAATAAATATTCATCACCTGTAAAGAGCAATTGCATCATTACGTCAGTCTCATCAGTCCTGTATTTCACGGTTTTTTAACTATCACACATATTCCCTGACATCAAGTTAAACACTGGTTTACCTTCTCACAACATTTAGTGCAATTCAATGCTGATACTCACTGTGAATGCAGGAAAATTAACTCAGAAATCGGGAGTGTGTGACCACTTTCGCCTTTCGTGTTTTGTTCTAGAACAGCTGAGGGTGATGTAAATATTAAAGGGATCCTGAGTATGAAAGGTATTAAATGTAAAGTATTTGTATATATCGTTTTATTTTTTTGTTTTTTGTTTTTTATCATATGAAGGGCAATTATGTAAAATATCTAAGCATATTCACTAGCACTTCTTGCATATATTTGCGTAACATTTACTTATATAAGGTATCCTGTGTATAAGAAGTACTTTTTATTTTTACTTAAGATATATTCAATAATTTTTGTACGTTAACTGATACTATTTTAAACCATGGACATATATTTTTTTTTTTTTTGTACAATACTTTTTTAATAACTTCTTTAAGCTACCGATTGCATAATGTAACAAAACTGCGCATGCACTGATATGATTTTACTATCTACGATTTCACACCTTCAGAACTGTTTTTTATTTTCTTATAAGAAGTCATTAGATCATAAAAATAGACACATTTTAAATCAAACCTTACATACAAACATTTCAAATCAAATCAAATATTGTATATAAATTTTCAAATTAGAGGCAAAGAGATTGGCGGACCACAAGCCTCTGGAGGAAAATAAAGCAAAATTCATTTACATTTCTTTAGGTGATAATACCTAAACCATGGACTGAAACTGCCATTGTGAAGAAGTAAAACAGCGAAAGGATCTTCTGTACAATATGTTGAGCATGAACCGTGTACTATCTAGCCATCTCTTTTATTTTCTCACCCCCTCTCTAAATCTATCTATTTATCTACGTATTATATTTTCCTCCCCCCCCCCCTCTTCTCTCTCTCTCTCTCTCTCTCTCATCTCTCTCTCTCTCTCTCTCTCTCTCTCTCTCTCTCTCTCTCTCTCTCTCTCTTCTCTCTCTCTCTCTCTCTCTCTCTCTCTCTCTCTCCCTCTTCCTCCCTCCCATCCCTCCCTCCTCCTCCTTCCCTCTCCTCTCTCTCTCTCTCTCTCTCTCTCCTCTCTCTCTCTCTCTCTATATATATATATATATATATATATATATATATATATATATATATATATATATATACACACACACACACACACACACACACACCACACACACACACACACACACACACACACACACACACACACACACAACAACACAAATATATATATATATTATATATATATATATATATATATATATATATATATATATAATATGAATGGAAAAAAAAACACTCTACCGTGTTGATACTATGGTAGAAAATCCCACAATGCACAAACTAGATTTATTTCCCTCAATAAATCTAGTTTGTGCATTGTAGGTTTTTCTACCATATATATATATATATATATATATATATATATATATATATATATATATATATATATATATATATATATTCTATGTGTGTATGTGTGTGTTTCCGTCTCTCTCCTCTCTCTCTTCTCTCTCTCTCTCAGTCTCTTCTCTCTCCTCTCTCTCCTCTCTCTCTCTCTCTCTCTCTCTCTCTCTCTCTCTCTCTCTCTTCTCTCTCTTTTTATATATATCATACTAAGGATGATTACGAGAGAAGATAATGGTCAAGGTACCACCGAAAGAGACGGTTACAAAACAACACAAACTGATGGTGTGTAAACAGAAAGTTCAAAACCATGGAAAGCATCCAACAAAAAAGAAGAAAAAAAAAAAAATAACACAACTGTGGAAGCTGAACGAGACGGAAATCAGAAAAAAAGGTTGTGGAAGAGTGAAAGAGGAATTAAAAACAATAACAACACGAAGAAAGGCCTGGGAAGTTGTTGAGGTTCGACAGCGAGGGCAAGGCAAGGAGGTAGGCCTACCAATAAGCGAAAAATCTGAGAAGGATAGGGAGAAGTGAGAAACGTGGTGGAGGAATGATGAAGTTCAAGAAGCGATAACTAGGGAGATGAAGAAATGTCGCGATTTGAGTAAGTGCGATGGAACAATTGATAAAAAAGAAGAAAGCAAATTAGCAAAAGAGAGCGATAGCGAAAACAAACCATGCAACATTCGAAGATTTGCACTCCAGCCTGGAAGAAATGGAGGATCCAAGGAAAGCAATAAGGATAGCGAAGAAGCGAAACGCAGGGAACACTGAGTGAAAGATAGCGAGGGTCAAATATGGACAGAGGACGAGGAGATAAAGGAAAAATGGAGATCTTCGAACAGCTCATGAATATAGAAATGACAGATTAGAGAGAGAAAGTGTAAACAAGAATAGATCCACATGTGCATAAGATCACGGAAGTGGGAGTGGTAAAAACATTGCGAAAAATGAAGCACGGAGAAGCAGTACACCCAGACAACATGCCGGTAGATGCATGGAAGGTCTTATAGGCAGCATTGGGATCGACTGTTTGATAAGAGGTTTTCACTAAAGGTATGGAGAAGGAAGAGATGAACCGTATTTCATGTTGACAAATGTGGAAAGGCATGAATGAGACGAATATCTTCATAATACAAGAGATGTATTTAATTAAATTTAATACATCTCTTATATTGTGAAGATATTCGTTCTCATTCATACCTTTCCACAAGGAAGAGATGCCAGAAAAATGGAGAAGACCACGATCGCTATTTTTCATTATTATTATTATTATTATTATTATTAATTTTCATTAATCATTATTATTATTACTATTATCATTGTTATTATTATTATTTATTATTATTATTACCATTGTTATTATTACTATTATTATTATCATTATTATTATTACTACTATTACTATTATTATCGTCATCATTATTAGCACCATCGCCATTATTGTTGTTTGTTATTACTATTAGTATTATTGTTGTTATTCTTTCTAGTTTTTTTTTTTCTTTCTTGCTTATTGTTCTTGTTTCGTCATAATATAAATTCCTGTAATATTTTTTCTTGCTAATTTTCAAAAACTCTCAGTATTATTTATTTTCAGCATAATAAATTTTAAGTCACTTTTGCTTTTTGTGAATCCTCTTCGTTTTAGACAGTCAGAATAGTCGCAAATTATCGCTTGTTTATAGTTTTTCTTCTAGCTTGTTACCTTCACTTCCCTTTTATCTTTTTAATTCTTTCATGTTCGTTCGTTTGTTGGTGATAGTCTCGATTTTCACACATATCATAATTTTTTTTGTGATCATTTATTCAAACCCTCGATATTTTTCCTCTTTCTATCCCCATTCCTGGTCGTGAGAGAGAGAGAGAGAGAGAGCAGAAGAGAGAGAGAGAGAGAGAGAGAGAGAGAGAGAGAGAAGAGAGAGAGAGAGAGAGAGAGAGAGAGAGAGAGAAAGAGAGAAAGAGAGAGAGAGAGAGAGAGAGAGAGAGAGAGAGAGAGAGAGAGAGAGAGAGAGAAGAGAGAGAGAGAGAGAGGAGGAGGGAGGGGGAAGGAAGGAAGGAGGGAGAAAGAGAGAAAGGGTATCATTGCTCATTTTCCCGCAGTTCTTTTCCCCTCAACGTGGAATGTTTGGGAGAAAGCGACAGAGAGGGGGAGGCAGAGAGAGTGAGAGATAGATAGAAAGAGAGAGAGAGGGGAGGGAGGGAGGAGGGCAACAAGAGAGCAGAGAGAGAGAGAGGAAGGGAGGAAACAGAGAGAGCGAGAAATAGAGAGAGAGAGAGAGAGACTGAGTGTGTGGTGGAGAGAGAGAGAGGGCAAGCAGAGAGAGCAAGAGAGAGAGAGAGGAAGGAGAGCAGAGAGAGCGAGAATGATAGAGAGAGAGAGAGGGAGAGAGGAGAGCGAGAGAGAGAGCAACAGAGCGAGAGATAGATAGATGGATAGATAGAAAGAGAGAGAGAGAGACCTGAGTATGTGCGTCTGCCTATGACCTTGCCTTGGCCTTAGCCTTGTCGGGAGTCGTATAAGCCTCAATCCCGCCTTGAGAAGCAGCTCTATATAAGCCTTTTTCCGACCATTATGAACCCCCTGTGAACTTTTACAGGAATATGTTAAGGTTACTTTCTACAGTATGTATGCGGGTTGTTTACCTCTATACGTGTATATCTGTGTGTGTGTGTGTGTGTGTGTGTGCGTGTATGTGATTACGCACGTGTGTATTATTTTGACTTAGAGGTGATTTCATGGAAAGATAGGCATAAAAAGCAGATATTTTCTGAGAGAAGAAACAACTGACTGGGTATGCGAGACGAATGGAAGGGGAAAAAATTATAAGAAAATATTTGATAGGGGAAGAAAGAATTGGAAAAAATATGTAAAAATTAATTCTTTACGAAAAAGAAAAAAAGACAATCAAAAAGATGACAGAGAATGAAAAAAAATACAATGACAAAACGACAATAATGACAAAAACAAATTAAACAACCAAAATGCAGGAAAAACAAGAAACAAACAAGAAAAACAACACTATAGCTAACAATAAAAGCGGGAGTAAAGAAAGAGTAAAACACACACACACACAGATGCATACACAGGAGAGGGAGAGGCAAAGGAAAATAAAATAGATAGATAGATAGAGAAAGAGAGAGAGAAACACACACACACACGCACATAGAAACACACACACACAGAAAGGGGGAGAGGGAAGGAAAATAAAATAGATAGATATATAGACATAGATAAATATAGAGAGGGAATGAGAAAACGAGAGATGGCTAGATAGTACAGGTTTCATGCTCAACGTTGTACCGAAGGTCCTTACGCTGTATTGCTTTTTCACAATGGCGGTTTAAACAATCCTTGGTTTAGGTATTTTAGGTATTATCACCTAACAAAATGCTAATTAAGTTTGTTATATATATCTCCAGAGGCTTGTGGTCCGCTAATCTCTGTGTCCTTACAGAGATGTTTGTATATATTTATTTTGAAAAAAAATGTATATTAGGAACAGAAACAGTAAAACACACACACACACACACACTGCGATCGAGAAAAAAAACTGAAAACACGCAATTAGCGCGAAACGGGTAAACATTTTGACTTTTTCGTTTAGCTTTGTTTCCTCTTCCCATTTCATCCTTCGCTTCACTTTGTCCCGCATACTACGTGAGAGAAAGGAAAGAGAGAGAGAGAGAGAGAATCCATTGCCCATTTCCGTCGCATGGATTGGTGGTTCACTCCTTCGGTTCGGGGAAGGCTAGATCAGTAGCAACTCGAGGATGTGTCATGGCGTCTGATTCTACTTTTGGAAAAAAAAAAAAAAAAAAAAAGCACGTGGGGTTTATTTTGATGACGTCACAAAAGTTACGGATGCTTTGTGAATATGGTCGATCATTTTGGTCTCTTCAGTTTTCAAAAAGGATGGAAAATAATGATTTCAATGGTTATATTTTCATTGAACAATCATCAAAACAAACGCCATGACACCTCCTCGAGTTGCTACTGATCTAGCCTTTTCCCCTTCGAGTGACGCTATGATACCTGGTTCGAAGCTGTATGGATGTGTTTTTGTTTTGTTTATGTTTTCGTATATTTCTGGAGGTTTTTATTAATTGTGTGGACTGTTTGGTGTTATTTTGTGAATCGTGTGAACTGTTTGGTGTTATTTTGTGAATTGTGTGGACTGTTTGGTGTTATTTTGTGAATTGTGTGAACTGTTTGGTGTTATTTTGTGAATTGTGTGGACTGTTTGGTGTTATTTTGTGAATTGTGTGGACTGTTTGGAGTTATTTCGTGAATTGTGTGGACTGTTTGGTGTTATTTTGTGAATTGTGTGAACTGTTTGGTTTGTGAATTGTACTGTTTGTGTTTTTGTGAATTGTGTGGACTGTTTGGTGTTATTTCCAATTTTGTGAATTGTGTGAACTGTTTGGTGTTATTTTGTGAATTGTGTGGACTGTTTGGTGTTATTTTGTGAATTGTGTGAACTGTTTGGTGTTATTTTGTGAATTGTGTGGACTGTTTGGTGTTATTTTGTGAATTGTGTGGACTGTTTGGTGTTATTTTGTGAATTGTGTGGACTGTTTGGTGTTATTTGTGAATTGTGTGGACTGTTTGGTGTTATTTTTGTGAATTGTGTGAACTGTTTGGTTATTTGTGAATTGTGTGAACTGTTTGTGTGTGATTGTGTGGAACTGTTTGGTGTTATTT
>NW_020870813.1:97128-99628 GCF_003789085.1 Penaeus vannamei
GAAACGGAGTGAGATAGAAAAGAAAGATAGAAAGAGAGAGAGAAGAGAGAGAGTAAGAGAGAGAGAGAGAGAGGATAGTGAGAAGAGAGAGAGAGAGAGAGAGAGAGAAGAGAGAGAGAGAGAGAGAGAGAGAGAGAGAGAGAGAGAGAGAGAGAGAGAGAGAGAGAGAGAGAGAGACAGGCAGAGAGAGAGACAGAGACAGAGAAAGGAGGGGTTACAAGAAAGAACGAAGGAGAGAATGAGTAAGAGAAGAGAGAAGGATAAGAGAGAGCGTATGTACGTACACCCACTAATTTGCTGTAAGGATCCGATACTATATTCGTATTGTTGTTAGACCACCTTTTTATCCTCTAGATATAACGAATCATTTTCAAAATCTGAAAAAAAAGTTGTTTTGAAATGTAATCTACCTTTCAGCGGCTTTCAGAAACTCCTCTTAATCGCATTGCTCTTAACTACGCTTTTCGTTAGACATTTCCTGAATTTGCTTTTATCCGATTCGTGTCTCTGAATAACGTGTGAATATCATTGTAATTGATTCGAGAGTGGGTGGTGAAAAGGGGATAAGGAATATGATGATAAAGCGAGGGAAAAAATTATAGAAAGGGGAAAAGGGGATAAGGAAGATGATAATAAAGCGAGGGAATAGAAGAAAGGGGAGAAGAAAAGGGAAGTTTGATAAACTGGGGAAGACGAAAGAAAATTTGGGAAAAATATGAGAAAGAAACGATAGTTAGGGAAGAAATAAAGTAACCGCAATTTGTCGAAAAAGCGAAAGGAAAGATAGAGAATGAAAATAGAGAAAAGAAGGTTTAGGGAGAGAGATGAGGAAGATAAGATAAGAACTCAGTATATATACATGGCATTGATATGAACAGAAGAAATAACAATGGAGTTTCTAAACACACATGAACAAAAATAAAAGAAAATATACTGATATGAATACAGGAAAAAAAGAAAAAGAAAGAAAAGAAAAAAAAAAAACATAAAGAAGAGAGAGAGAAAGACAGACAGAGAGAAAAAAAAGAGAATGAGAGAGGGAGAGAAGAGAGAGAGAGAGAAGAGAGAGAGAGAAAAAAAAAATACACAACCATACATTAATTCTCGACTTAGGTCTTTGACACCGACGATGGGTGGAACAATTTTTTTTTCACCCTTTTGGAAATCCTATGATAAAGTAACTCGACCAAACACGGGATAATGGCTTTGGCATACCTGTAAGTCATACCTTAGGTGAAACTTTTTTTTTTTTTTTTTTTTTTTTTTTTTTTTTTGCTGTTTCTGTCTTTTTTTTCTTTTTTTTTTTTTTTTTTTTTTTTTACTTGTAAGTCATACCTAAGGTGAAACTTTTTTTCTTGCTGTTTCTGTTCCTTTTTTTCTTAGTTATAGGGTTAGGTGAAAGAGACGAAAAAAAAGAGAAATGTATTGGTGATTGATGGTTAAAGGTATTTCTTAACCCGATCGGAAAAAAAACGAAAAGAATGAAACAAATAGATATTGATGACCATTAGCATTCTTAATTGTTGTTTGTTCTCAAGTGGTTCACCTATGATTTACTGGAAAATAAAGTTAACTCAGGGAAAAAGTCAAATGTCGAGTTTTTTTTCAACTTGGCTGAATAACAGAGAGAGGGAGAGAGAATATGTACACACGCACACACACACACACACACACACACACACACACACACACACCACACACACACACGCTATATGTGTGTGTGTTGTGTTTAATAAAGTTATCCTAAATACATTCTGCGCCACTGGATTTTCTCACTAATACCAAACTCTGAAAGAACATTGATTCAATAAATCATTTATAATTCTCCATTCCATCTTTATTATCATCAATTTCTTTTCTCATTCCAGCTTTACTCCCTCTCTCTCTTTCCTCTCCCCTAGCCTTCCCTCTCCCTCTCCCCTCTCCCCCTCCCCCAGACCTTCCCTCTCCCCCCCACCCTTCCCTCTCCCTCTCCCTCTCCCTCCTTCCCTCTCCCTCTCCCCACCCTTCCCTCTCCCTCTCCCTCTCCCCCTCCCCCATCCCTTCCCTCTCCCTCTTCCCCCATCCCTTCCCTCTCCCTCTTCCCCAGCCCTTCCCTCTCCCTCTCCCTCTCCCCCTTCCCTCTCCCTCTCCCTCTCCCACCACCCTCGTTCGAAGTGTTTCACTCAATCCGGCCGCAACTTAATCAGCTCCGCCGCCCGAGCTGTAATTTGCCGTAGAATGTTGGTCACGCTTGTTACACAAACGGATCAGAGGTATTCGTCAAACCGCCAATCGACGCATTTGTAATTTTTATAATGAGTCCATTTTTTTTTTTCATTTTTCATGCTATCTGTTTTATTCATCTTTTATTTTTTCATTATTGTTGTTAGCTGTATTGTGTGTGTGTGTGTGTGTGAATATGTGTGTGTGTGTGTGAATGTGCGTGTGTGTGTGTGTTGAATGTGTGTGTGAATGTGTGTGTGTGTGTGGTGTGTGTGTGTGAATGTTTGTGTGTTGT
>NW_020870813.1:104628-119628 GCF_003789085.1 Penaeus vannamei
GAGAACGAGAATAGGGCAAAAGAGGGAGAGAAAGCATGAGAATAGGGGAGAGGGAAAGGGTAACAACAATGGGGTTTATGAGGGGATGAGGACACGAGAATTGAAGAAGAGAAAGAGGGAAGAGGTTTATATACGAGAGAGGAGGAGGGAGAGGTGCTAGACTGAGTAGGGAGGGGGAGAGAGGAGTGGGGGGAGGGGAGGGGGAGGAGTGGGGGAGGGGGGGAGAGGATGAGTGGGGGAGGAGGGGAGGGGGAAGAGGAGTGGGGGAGGAGGGGGAGAGGATGAGTGGGGGAGGAGGGAGAAGAGGAGTGGGGAGGAGGGGAGGGGGGAAGAGGAGTGGGGGAGGAGGGGGGGGGGAAGAGGAGTGGGGAATGGGGGAAGAGACGTGGGGGAGGAGGGGAGGGAGAAGAGGAGGAGTGGGGATAGAAGAGTAGGAGAGAAAGGAAGTCTGAAAAAGAGGGAAAAAAGTGGAAAAAGGAAAGTATGAACGAGTGTGGAGATACCGAGACTCAAGCATAAGGGAGGGGGGGGGGTACAGGTATGAGTGGGGGAAAAGGGGAGGAGAACAAGTAAATGGGGGGAGGGGAGGGTTACAAGAGGACTGGGGAGGGGGAAATATCCACAAGAATGAGAACAGTGTGTAAAGGAAGCTCGAGAATAACGAGAACAGAGAACAGAGACAGAGCACAGTAACGAAAGGAGATAAAAAGATAAGAGTTAAAAGAGAGGAAGAAGCGGACACAGAAATGGTGAGAAGAATTAGCATGAAAGAGAGAGAGAAAGGAACAAGAATAAGGGGGAGGAAGTAGTAGGCACAAGAAGTAAATAGGAGAGGAGGTTAGAAGAGGCACGGGTAAGAGAGAGAGAGAGAGAGAGAGAGAGAGAGAGAGAGAGAGAGAGAGAGAGAGAGAGAGAGAGAGAGAGAGAGAGAGAGAGAGAAGAGAGAGAGAGAGAGAGAGAGAGAGAGAGAGAGAGAGAGAGAGAGCCAGAGAAAGAGAGAGAGAGAGAGAGAAGAGAGAAAGAGAGAGCCAGAATAGAAAAAGAAAAATAGAAAGAGAAAGAAAGAGAGAGAGAATGTAAGAAACAGAAAAAGAAAAAGAAAGAGAGAGAGAATGTAAGAAAAAGAAAAAGAAAGAGAAAGAGGGAAGAATAAGAATAAGGGGATCGGAAAGAAAAAGAGAAGAATAAGAATAAGGAGATCGAAGTAGCAGGCACAAGAAGAGCTCGAGAACAGTCGGAGGAGCGACGGCAGAACACGCCTTATCATCTCGGGTAAATGGTCCAAGGAGACGCCAGAGTGGAAACGCTGGATAATCATATACCATTAATTCCTCCCTCATCGTCCTCTCCTCTTTGTTTATCTTCCTCTCCTTTATTCCGTTTTGAATTTTTTTCTCTTCTTATATCGCACTTTATATCCTCTCCTCTCTCTTCTTCATTCTTTTTCTCTATTTTTTTTCTATTTCTCTTTCACCTTCTCTGACGTTTTTTTCTCTCTATTTCTCTCTATTTCTCCTGTCCTCTCTCTCTCTTTCTTTTCTTTCTGTCTATTTTTCCCTATATCTCTCTATTTATCTATCTATCTATCTATCTATCTATCTATCTATCTATCTATCTATCTATCTATCTATCTATCTATCTATCTTTCTATCTATCTATCATTCTATCTATATTATATATATATATAATACATCTTTCTCTCTTCTAACTCTCTCTCGTGTTCTATTCATTTATCAATTTTTTGCAAAAACTTCCTAATCTATACACACCCAAATTATATTTCTCTGTATGTATGTTTTTATCTTTATCGTGTACATGTGCTTGTGTTTATCTGTATCGTGTACGTGCGCTTGTGTATGTGTCAAAAAGAACGAAATAAAAGAAGAAATGGAAAATGAAAAGATAACAAAATAATCGCGTTCAGAAAGAGACAAGTCATGTGCGTTCGAGTAACAATTAAGAGGCGATTCGATCATTAAACTTTCCATGAAACATTTTGCTTTCACTTTTGAATGAATTGTCTCGAGGTGATAAAAAAAGGGTTGAAAGTGACATGAACGGTGATGGCTGAAGTGACAGATAGAGTAATTTGATCATCCGGAGAGTGAGTCCTTTGTTGGTAAATCAGGTGAGCAAACAAAGAACAAAAATCTAAAAAAAAAAAAGAAAAAAACAATATTTATATAATATATATAAATAATATATTATAATATATATATAATATATATATATATATAAATGTATATATATATATATATATATATATATATATATATATATTTGTGTGTGTGTAAGGAAAATAATCATAATAATGCATCGTTATTCATATCCATTCGCCTCTTTCTGCTCTTCATAAAAACAATGCAAACAAACAAATGAAGAAAAAAAAAGAAGAAATAAGAAATCAAGTAAAGAAAGAAAAACAAGACAATCGCGAGAAACGGCGAAAGAGGAAACCAAGCAAGCACAGACGAATAGGATATAGAGAAAGAGAGAAAAAGAATAAGATAAACGAACCGATAGACACAGAAGAGAAGTGGATAGAGCAGGGAGATTGGGGGGGAAGAGAAACAAAAAGAGAGAAAGAAGAAAGAGAGAGAGAGAGACAGGAAAGAGAGGAAGAGAGAGAGAGAGAAAGAGAGAGAGGAGAGAGAGAGAGAGAGAGAGAGAGAGAGAGAGAGAGAGAGAGAGAGAAGAGAGAGAGAGAGAGAGAGAGAAAGAGAGAGAGAGAGAGAAAGAGAGGGAGTAGGGAATAATAAGTAAAACAGAGACAGAGAGGAATGAACGGAGAGAGAGAGAGAGAAAGGAAGGGAAAGAGAGAGAGAGCTTCTTCATTGTACGGATCCAGACACGATTAACGTTACCTCGGGACATATCCGCGTAAATGAGGTCTTCGTAGTCATTACAGGACCTTCAATCCACCCTGTCTTCCCCGCTTCCACTTCCTCCCCTTTCTCTCCCCCCCCACCCACCCCTTTCTCTTTCCCCGTTCCTCCCTCTCCTTCCCTTTCTCCTCCCCCCCCCCTCCTCATTTCCTTTTTCCTTTTCTCCCTCGCCCCCTACTTTTCCTTCCTCCGTTCTTCCTCTTCTTTTTCCCTTCCTTCTCCATTTTCCCCATTTTCCTTACCTTTCTCGTCTCCCTTTCTTTCCCTTTCCCTGTTTTTCATTTTCTTCCCTTCCTTCTCCATTTACCCTTCCTCTCCCTCTTTCCCTTCCTTCCGCTATCCCTTTCTCCCCCTCCTCTCCTCTCCTTCCTCTTCCTTCCCATTCTTCCCCTATCCCTTTTTCCGTCTTCTTCCCTTTCTCCTTCTTTACTCTTCCTCTTACCTTTTCTTTCTCTTCCCCTTCTCCTTCCTATTCTTCCCACATCCCTTTTTCCGTGTTCTTCCTTCCTTCCCTTCCATCCCTCTCCCCCTTCCTCCTCCTTCCTCCCTCCTGCCTCTTCCCTTTCTTCCTCCCCCTCTTCTTCCTCTCCTCTTTCCCTCCTTCCCTTGCATCTCCTTCCCCCTCCTTCCTCCTCCTCCCTCTTCTCCTTTCCTTCCTCCTCTCCATCTCCTCCCCCCCCCCTCCTTCCCCTTCCTCTCCTTCTACCTTCTCCGCTCCCCAGGTAAGACGATGGGGGGGGGGGGGGCTGATCATTTCCACCCTGTTACGCCCTTATGAAAACGTCACGTCACGGGTCCGTCAACAACACGAGGGAGAGAGAGAGAAGAGAGAGAGAGAGAGAGAGAGAGAGAGAGGAGAGAGAGAGAGAGAGAGAGAGAGAGAGAGAGAGAGAGAGAGAGAGAGAGAGAGAGAGAGAGAGAGAGAGAGAGAGAGAGAGAGAGAAAAGAGAAAGAGAGAGAGAGAGAGAGAGAGAGAAGGAGAAGAGAGAGAGGAGAGAGCAGAGGAGAGAGGAGGAAAGAGAAAGAAAGAGAGAGAGAGAGAGAGAGACGGGGGAAGAAAGAAAAGAAGGAGAGAGAGAGAGAGAGAGAGAAGGCAGAGATTTAGGCCCAGGGACCTTAAATGTATTCTAATAATCTCAGCTTATTAAAGGGAACCAACCCGACCGCTGTGGGTGGTAGTCGCTGTACAGTACACAATCCTATAACGCCTGTGGCTATAATGTTCGTCCGAGAGAGCGTATTCGTTCCATGTACACTTGTTCGAGTACAGCGAGGGACAGATCTCTTTCACTGAAGCTTCGAATCGGTCTTGTCCTATACAAAAAGTGTGCTATGAAGCGGATATTTCGAAACGGAATTCGAAACAGGTTTGAAAAGCGTTTTGTTTCCTATACTTCTATTTTTTCTGTTATATAATTTCCTATACTTCTTCCTATTTCTTCTTTTTATTGAGTTTTGACCGTTCTATCCTTCTTTCTTCTTTTTTTTAGGGTTTTTTAACCGTCTTATACAATCGGTACCTAGGTTTCGCGCGGGTTTGTTGACACGGGTGGACTGTATTCAAAATGATAGATGAGTTTGGCGGTGTACATGTTAATGAACTTAATGGTTGGGAATCAAATGGTACCGTGGTAATAATACTGCTGCTGATGATGATGAAAATAATGATATTGATGATAATGATGATAATAGGAATAATAATGATGATGATGATGATCATAGTGGTAATAATGAAAATGATAATAATAATAGTGATAAAATAATAATAATAACAGTGATAAGAATAATGATAATGACAATGATAATAATATTGATTGTAATGGTAACAGTGATAATAATGATATAAATAATGATAAAAATAGTAGTAATAATGTTAAATAATGATAATAATAATGGTAATAATAACAATGATGATAATGAAAATAAGAACAATAATGATAGTAATGATAATGATGACAATAATAATTATGATAGTAATAATTAAAAGATGACAATAATGATAACAATGTCAATCACAATAATATTAGTAATAATAATGATAATCATTTCATTCACTATTATTATCATTATCATCACCATAGTAATAGTAATAATGATATTAATACTAATTGTGATAATAATGATAATAATGACAATAATCCTTCCTTACGAGGATTCGAACACCGCAATAAAAGTATATGAAAACGTTTATATATGTGAATATAAATGTAAATATATATGAGTGTATAGAGAGGTTTCCAAAGCCAGTGACAGGCAAGGAGAATCTGCAGGAAGCCCGTAGTCCGTGGAGGTGAATTATGGTCCGAACGCTAGCCCCCCCTAGTAGCCCCCTCCCCACTTCCACCCCAGCCTGGAACCCCATCCCCACCCCCGAGTAGCCTGGACCCCACACCCCACCCCCAAAGTAGCCCCCCTCCCCCATTTCCACCTCAGCCTGGACCCCACCCCCACCCCCAAAGTAGCTCCCCTCCCCCATTTCCACCCTAGCCTGGACCCCCACCCCGAAGTAGCCTGGACCCCACCCCCACCCCCAGAGTAGCCCCCCCCTAACACCCCAGCCTGGAAACCTCCACCCCCCACCCCCGAAGTAGCCCCCCCTACTTCCACCCCAGCCTGGACCCACCTCACCCACCCCCAAGTAGCCCCCCCACCACCCCCCAAAGTAGCACCCCCCCAACTTCCACCCCAGCCTGGACCCCACCCCCCCGCCCCGAAGTAGCCCCCCTCCACCCTAACACCCCAGCCAGGACTCCACCCCGAAGTAGCCCCCCCACCCACCCACCCCGAAGTAGCCCCCCCACCCACCCACCCCGAAGTAGCCCCCCCACCCCCGAAGTAGCCCCCTACCCACACCCCGAAGTAGCACCCCCCACTTCCACCCCAGCCTGGACCCCCCCCCCCCCAAGGCACCCGGGGTTTAACATCATGGAAGTAGGCCTATTTCTCGCCATGAAATCGGGTTTGGAGATGCAGGTGGAACGCGGGAATGTTACACGCCGACCGCCGTGGTGACTCGAATAATAATGATGATAATGGTGATATAATGAGAATAATGATAATGATGATGATAATAATAATAATAATAATAATAATAATAATAATAATAATAATAATAACAATAATAATAATGATGATGATGAAAATAATAATAATGATAATAATAACAATGATAACATTTATAGGAACAATATTGATAGTAATAGTAATAATAACAGTGCTGATAGTAATAATAATAATAACAATAATAGTGATAAAAATAAGGACAGCAATAAGTAAACAATAAGAATAATAAATATTGTTATTATATATTATTCAATAAGAATGAATAATATATAATAACAATATTGATAGTAATGATAATAATATAATAACAACAACAATAGTGATAGTAACAGTGATGAAAAGAATAAGAATGAGAATAAGTAAAAATCTAGAATGAGGATAAAAACAATGATACTAATGAAAATAACAACAAGGATAATAATGAAAATAATGATAATAATGAAAATAATAATAATGATAATAATGAAAATAACAATAATGATAATAATGAAAATAAAAATAATGATAATAACGAAAATAACAATAATCATAATAATAATCTATATTTTGCTGACGGGCTCTGAGACGTCTGACAGTCGAGGCTCCCTGTTGAGTGCGCGCTTCTGATGGGCAAGGAGTGGCCAGGGTTACCAGCCACTGACCGCGTGGGGCTTGAAGGCTTGAACTCAGGTCATCAAGATTTCTGGAGGAAAATGCTACCGCTGTTTGCATTTCTGATTTTTTTTTTTTTTTTTTTTTTTTTTTTGGTCTTATTCTAGAGAGACGGAGAGAGAGAGAGAGGGAGTTTTGATATTTTTTTTCTAATTCTGGGAGAGGGAAGGAGGGAGGGAGAGAGAGGGAGGGAGGGAGAGAGAGGGAGGAGGGGAGGAGGAGGGAGGGAGGAAAGAGGGAGGAGAGAGAGAGAGAGAGAGAGAGAGAGAGAGAGAGAGAGAGAGAGAGAGAGAGAGAGAGAGAGAGAGAGAGAGAGAGAGAGAGAGAGAGAGAGAGAGAATGAGAGAGTGAGAGAGAGTTCTGATATTTTATCTTTTTCTAGAGAGAGAGAAAGATTCACAGCCTATCCCAGCGCCCGGCCTACAATGCCAATTTCATTACAGCCTATCAAACATACACACTATCTTATACTCACGATATCCACATATAAAATTTATCATGCATTAGAATCACATTGTGCTTCTTAGCGAAAACAGAGAGATAGAAAGAGGCGCCAAATGTTTAGTTTTCGCGACAGAGTCCATGAATGTCCTTCCTGTTTTTTGCCTCCAGCGGGTCATCCAGATAGACTAAGGTAGTGAAGAAAGGTCGTCCTTGCTTTAGTTTCTTGCTATAAAACTGCCTCTTATGTACCGCGGAAAATACCAACGGCTGTGTTTATAGGTGTCCAACAGCGAGTCGCAACTTCTGATTTAGATAACAGCACCTTTAGGGAAGCACCAAAGAAAACGGAGAAAGTTCTGTCTTTTGGTTTCCATTTTCTATAATTTAATTTCTGACTTTTATACTTTCCAGTGCTCGAGCTATTGACTGGGTACTAGAAAAAATTGCAAGGATGATATTGATGTTTTCATCATTTATTTCAAGCAGCCTTTTGTGTACATAATGGAGAACCCTGTTCATTATATCGCAGTCAGGTGTTAAAATGTTCCCGCGTTTATTGTTATAACCGTTTGTTTTGCTTGTGTGTACTATGGCTACATATAAACAAAGACCATCATGTTTATCGATTTCATATATCTAAAATTTCATACCCTTATATTTATAGACGAGTTCATTCACCATCATTTATTTTCTTTATTCATTTATCAAACTATTTCACTTTACCCCCTTCAATTGTTTATCAGCTGACGCCTCCACTCCCCTCCTGACATTCCTAAGCTGACAAGAAGCCAGTTTCAGCTGGAGACAGAGAACCACGACCCAGAAATTCCGTTTCAGAATCTTATTAATATATGCATAGTTCTTGCCTTTATCTCCCACTGGCCTTTGACCACGGACGCGACCTCCGTGGGGTGCCTTATATGTTTCAGGGAGGAAGAGAGAGGGAGAAAGGAGGAAAGGAAAAGAGGAGGAGGAGAGATGGGGCGGAAGGGGTGACAGAGATACATGTATATATATATGTATATATATTTATTTATTTATAGATATACACACACATGTATATATATATATATATATATATATATATATATATATATATATATATATGTATATATATTATATATATATATATATATGTATATATATATATATGTATATATGTATATGTTTATATATGTATGCATATACATACATACATACATACATACATACATACATACATACATATATATATATATTATATATATTATATATACATGTGTGTGTGTGTGTGTGTGTGTGTGTGTGTGTGTGTGTATGTTATATATATATATATATATATATATATATATATATATTATATATATATATATATATGTGTGAGTGTGTGTGTGTGTGTGTGTGTGTGTGTGTGTGTGTGTGTGTGTGTGTGTTGTGTGTGTGTGTATATATATATATATATATATATATAATATATATATATATATATATGTGTGTGTGTGTGTGTGTGTGTGTGTGTGTGTGTGTGTGTGTGGTGTGTGTGTGTGTGTGTGTGTGTGTGTGTGTGTGTGTGTGTGTGTGTGTGTGCATACATACATACATATATATATATATATATATATATATATATATTATATATATATTATAGAGAGAGAGAGAGAGAGAGAGAGAGAGAGAGAGAGAGAGAGAGAGAGAGAGAGAGAGACAGACAGAGGCAGAGACAGAGACAGTGAGGGCAAAGACAGACAGACAGACAAATAGAAAGATAGCCAGACAAACAGACAGACAGAGACAGAGAGAGCAGATAGACATAAACAGACAGGCAAACAGACAGAAAATAAATAGACAAAACAGACAGAGGTAAATAGATACGGAGAGAAAGAAAAAAAATAAAATAATCAGACGCACACACAACCTGGCACCCACGTATCCGTAAATGAAGCAGAAACCGACCTTGAGAGCACAAGAAGGTTCACTTTCTTCCAAGATGAGTGATGCCTCTCGGGCAGCCAAGAGGGAGACAGAACCCCATTTGTTTCTCTCTCTCATTTTAGACCCATTAACGGCACCTCCGGGCACTGTATGGCATCTCTACGGTACAGTATGGCACCTCTAGGCACAGAGTAGCACCTCTGAGATCTGTATTGTGTTTTTAATAGCAAGGTATTTCTAGGCACAGTATGGCGGCATTTCTAGGCACAGTAAGGCATTTCTAGGCACAGTAAGGTATTTCTAGGCACAGTAAGGCATTTCTAGGCACAGTAAGGCATTTCTAGGCACAGTAAGGTATTTCTAGACACAGTAAGGTATTTCTAGGCACAGTAAGGTATTTCTAGACACAGTAAGGTATTTCTAGACACAGTAAGGTATTTCTAGACACAGTAAGGTATTTCTAGCACAGTAAGGCATTTCTAGGCACAGTAAGGTATTTCTAGGCACAGTAAGGCATTTCTAGGCACAGTAAGGCATTTCTAGGCACAAAATGGCACCCCAAAGAACTGAATGGTATATCTAGGGAATGTATTACAAGTTTGTTTACCTCTTAATGTTGTAGTTTTCGTATGAATGTAATATCGAGAAAAAATAATCTGTAGATAGATACATACATACATTTATATGTATATATATAGACCTTACTTAGATGTTAATAGATAGATCGTAGTAATTCGATGTAAATAGATATAGACTTAGTAAATGTAAATATAAGGAAATAGTAATAGATAAATAGATATAAAATAGAAAAAAAACAGCTCGCATACGACAAATTCACAAACGGAGCGGAATATAAAAAAAATGGTAGATCGTAGTGAATGAAAAGATGTGATAAATTAATATTCTAAACATGTAGATATATACAGACATAATGACAGATAGACGTGTACATCGAGTGTCCTTGCTCTCTCTCTCTCTCTCTCTCTCTCTCTCTCTCTCTCTCTCTCTCTCTCTCTCTCTCTCTCTCTCTCTCTCTCTCTCTCTCTCTCTCTCTCTCTCTCTCTCTCTCTCTCCTTAAATTTGAGTTTATATTCTTCAAGGACATAAAAGTTACAAGGAATTATAAAAAATCATAAGAGAAAAGAATGATTGGCATCCATTCGACCGTAAATCTGCCGAGGATGCTCTTAAAAATGTAAATTAAAGAGCCTTGTGTAAATTGGCCGATGATCTTGAAATATCTCCACAGCCGAGTGCGAAAGAACATAGGCCTATATCGCAGAACATTTGTTTTGTTTTGTTTTGTTTTTTGTTTCTGTTTCTGATTCTCTCTGTCTCTGTCTCTGTGTCTCTGTTCTCTCTCCCTCCCTCTCTCTCTCTCTCTCTCTCTCTCCTCCTCTCTCTCTCCTCTCTCTCTCTCTCTCTCTCTCTCTCTCTCTCTCTCTCTCTCTCTCTCTCTCTCTCTCTCTCTCTCTCTCTCTCTCTCTCTCTCTCTCTCTCTCTCTCTCTCTCTCTCTCTCTCTCTCTCTCTCTCTCTCTCTCTCTCTCTCTCTCATGCCAACGTACGTTCGTGTTGAAAATAAACATTATGGAATGCAACAAGGGGTCAGTTTTTTATGTCATCATTCTTCTCATAAAGTTTTTATTTTATTTTTATTTTTTTATTTATTTATTTTTTATTTTATTTTATTTTTTGTATGTATATAGCTCGCTTGCCTTACAAACTGCAAGCTTCTAAATTAACAAATATCTGTAGTAATAGGATACGTAAATAAACGGGAAACAACAACATAAAGACTAGAAATACAAAAAAAAAAAAAAAAAAAAAAAAAACAAGAATAAGAAAACTCAAGGACAAATGACCAAAAAAAAAATAATATATACACCTTACTAAAACGAGGCCAAAGAAAAAGAAAAGAAAAAGAAAAACAGTTAAAGATAAAATAAATCTTGCGTATCTTGAAGGAAGAGGAAATAAGAAATTCTTCACGTCTCAGGAGGTGGAGGCCAAGGTCCCCCTGCCTCTTCTTCTTCCTCCTCTCCTTTCTCTTCTTTCTCCACTTCTCCCTTCTTCTCCTTTATCATCTCTTTCTTCTCCTCGCACCACCTCCTCTTTCTTTCTCCATATTCTCTTTCTCTTCCTCCTCCCTTCTCTCCCTACATTCTCTTTCTTCAAATCTTCCTTCTCTCCTTTCACCTCTTCCTCGACCTCCTTCTCTTCCTTCCTTCCTTCTTCCTTTCCCTCCTGATAGCCACCAAGAAAAGAAAACAACAAAAAAAGAAAGCAAACAAAAAAAAAGAAATGATAAGAAAGCGAGGAGACAGAGACAAAAGAAATAAGATAAAGAGGAAGAAGGAGAAGGAGGGAGAGAAGAAAATGACCTTAGTTGATGATCCGAGATAAACCTCTGTTAACATCATTCTGCCCAAGTTAAAAATTCTCTTATCAGTGTGAGGATCTACGTGTCAGGAGGAGGTGGGAGGGGAGAAGAGGGAGTGGGGGGGGGAGGGAAGGAGGGATAGATAGATAAGGAAGAGGCCAAGGTGGAGGGCTTGGGGAGGGGAAGGGAGGGGAGGGAAGGAGGGATAGTTAGATAAGGAAGAGGCCAAGGCGGAGGGCTTGGGGAGGGAAGGAGGGGGGGGAAGGAGGGGTAGATAGATAAGGGAGAGGCCAAGGCGGAGGGTTTGGGGAGGGGAAGGGAGGGAGGGAAGGAGGGATAGTTAGATAAGGAAGAGGCCAAGGCGGAGGGCTTGGGGAGGGGAAGGGGGGGATGATAGATAGAGGAAGAGGCCAAGGAGGGGCTTGGGAGGGAGGGAAGGAGGGATAGTTAGATAAGGAAGAGGCCAAGGTGGGAGGGGAGAAGAGGGAGTGAGGGGGGGAGGAAGAGGGATAGATAGATAAGGAAGAGGCCAAGGAGGAGGGCTTGGGAGGGGAAGGGAGGGAGGGGAGGGAAGAGGAAGACCGTTGTGACGGAGGGGGAAGGGGTGGTCATTTTAAGGGGTGACAGGCTGGAAAGAGCGGGGCGCTGTAAGAGGTCGGGAGGTTAATGTAGTTACTCGTGGGATTCCATGAGTCAGGGGCCAAAAGGGGTGAAGGGGGGGGGGTGAGGGAGGGGGGGAGGGGCGCTTACAGAAGTGTCTCGGAAATTCTGGTTACGCAAGAACAAAGGCAAGGGGGGAAAGGTGGTGAGGGGGGGAGGGGAGGGGAATGGAAGGGGAAAGGGTGCATAGCATTTTTTTTTATTTTTTTTTTTATTTTTTATTTTTTTATTTTTTTTTATTTTTTTTTTTTGAAAGATTAGATATTTAGTTTCAATTCCATTTGTTACAATGGATATTCTTCGCTGTGACATACTGTCTGTTTTATTTTGCTTCTAAATCTCCCCCTGTGTGCAAGGAATGGCCGGGGTGCCATCCACTGCAGCGCACTGGCTGCAAGGAGGAGTGATAAGGAGGAGGGAAGAGGCAAAAGGGGGAATAATAAGGGAAGGAAAAGGGGTACAGGGAGGAAAGTATAAGGAGAAGTGACGTAGGAGGTGCTAAGAAAAGGGAATGGAGTGAAAGGGGATGTTAGGGGAAGGTGAAGCGGCGTCTGGAAGATGGCTGAAGGAGGGGTAGGGATGAGTGGGGGTGGCAGGGGAGGGGAAGGGGTAGGGGTGTATGAGGAATGGTAGGGGAAGAGGGGGAGGTACCAAGAAAGATGGGAGAGAAAAGGGTTGCAAGAAGATAGCAGAAACAGCCGAAGATATGTGTGAAGGATGATAAAGGAAAGGAGAAGGGTGGTAGAGGAAATAAGATAGACGAAGAGACTAAGCAAAGGAAAAATAGAAGAAGGGTGAAGAGGAAACCGGACGAAGAGCAGGGACGAGAATAAAGACGAAGAGTGCATAAAAGTCTGGAAAGAGACCAAAGGGAAGAAAGAGAGAGAGAGAGAGCAAGAAATGGAGATTCGGAGACGAGAGAGGAGGGGAGGGCTAGGCAGGGACAAGGGAGGGAGGTAAGCATTTAGGGGAAAGGGAGAGAATGGAAGAAGGGAAGAAGGGAGGGAGGGAAAGGGGGGTAGGGGTGCCTCTCGACAGTCAACAAACATAAAGGACATTTCTTACCATCTATAGAGAGGGCTGAGTAGTTAGAAAGTTATTTTATATGCACATTTCGCTGAGCAATTGCAAGTGGCTTTTTAAGGGGATGAGACATTCTCTCGAAAGATAAATACGGCAAATTTCACTCGTAGATTTCCCATAATCCTTTTCGTATTCCAAAAAAATATAAGGGGAATCACAGCACTGATAATGCCTAATAATAAAGATAATCATTAATGATAAAGATTGATAATAAGTTGTTCGAGAGCATTAAAAACACATGAAGAAACATATCTCTTGCGCTGAATGTCAGTAACCAGTTAGTTGTGAGCTGTAAAATAGGACTTTAGAACCAGGAAAGATAACATAAAAATGTAGTGTGTGCACGTTATGCGTGTGTGTGTGTTGTGTGTGTGTGTGTGTGTGTGTGTGTGTGTGTGTGTGTGTGTTGTGTGTGTGTGTTGTGTGTGTGTGGTGTGTGTGTGTGTACATGTATATATATATATATATATATATATATATATATATATATATATATATTATATATATATATATATTATATATACATTCAGACACACACAAAAAAAACGGAAAAAAGTAAGACACACACACTACACACACACACACACACGCATATCCCCACACACACCGCACATACACACACACACACACACACACACGCATATCCCACACACACCGAAACATATAAAACATCCACACAACAATACACACACACACACACACACGCAAGTAGCAAAAAAAAAAAAAAAAAAAAAAAAAACAAGCAGTTAAACTTTCCTACTCCTGACACTTGGCATTTCAAACTTTAAGATTCGGAAACTTACACTTTTCCGAACATAATGGAAACCGACTTTATGGGACAGGATGGGTTTAAGTCCTTTTGTGTATAGTCTTTAAGAGGCTTCTATGACTCCTTTTATTTCCTACGATTGTGCAATTTTTACAATGCATTATGAAGACCTTTTTTGAAACTATCAACGTAACCTTTTTTGCAACTAAGATTAACGTGACTTTTTTGCAACTAATATTAACATGACCTTTTTTGCAACTAACATTAGCGTGACCTTTTTTGCAAATAACATTAACATGACCTTTTTGCGACATAAACATGACCTTTTTAGCGACTAACATAAACATGACTTTTTTGCGCCTAACATAAATATTACCTTTTTACAACTAACAATAATATGACCTTTTTTTTGGGAACTAACATAACATGACCTTTTTTTGCAACTAACATTAACATCAACATTTCCGATTTCGCAATTACGTTCAACATTAATAATGATGATAAGAATGATGATTATTTTGGCCGTAAGAATGATCATAAGCAAAAGTTATGATCATAACAATTATAACGTTGATTATAGAAATAGAAAATAATAAGCAGAATAATGATTTCACAATTGAAATTCTTAAGATAATGATGATTATGATAAGAAAAAGGATGATAATAATAATATCAATAACAACAAAATGCTAAGAAATATCAATAACGATAATGATAATGATAATAGTAATAATAATAATTATGATAATAATAATGATAATGATAATGTTTATGACAATGATGATGGTAATGATAATAATAATGATAGTAATAATATTTCTAAAACTGATAATGATAATTACAAAGATTGATAATGATAATAACATTGTTATTAATATCGCAAAATTAATGATAATAATAATAATAATAATAATAATAATAATAATAATAATAATAATAATAATAATACAATAATGATAGATAATGATAATAACATAATGATAATAATGATAATATCATAACAATAATAATGATGATGGTGATGATGATAAATTGTTAATAATAGCAGCAAATTAATGAAGATAATAATGGTAATAATAATGATGATCACGATAATTTTTAATTATAATATAATGATGATAACAATAACAATGATAATAATAATAATAATAAT
>NW_020870813.1:124628-127128 GCF_003789085.1 Penaeus vannamei
GTCCATCGTCTATCCCTCTCTCCATTCCTCCGCCTATCCGTCCCACCGTCCCATCCACCCGAGCCCAATCAGAGGACCTCGTGAAAGGGAAGACGTCCGAGGATGATGTGTGTGTGTGCGTGTGTGCGTGTGTGCGTGTGTGCGTGTGAATCTCCGTGTCATTGTGAATCGTCAAGGTTATCATGAATCGGATTTAGACACCCAAGATGGCGACTAAGATGACACGTTGCAGCTATTTCATATCTACAGAATTCTTTGAATATTTGGTGTGCGTTGCGTGGTGCTGGCTTTATTCTGAATAAATGCGTGGGTGGTGTGGTTGTGTGTATGGAGAGACGGATAGATAGAGAGGGAGAGGGAGAGAGAGAGAGAGAAAGAAAGACATTATGTGATATTAATTTATCTATCTGTCTATCTCCAGTACATACATATATATATATATATATATATATATATATATATAGATATATATATATATATATATATAATATATATATATATATATACATATATATATATATATAATATATATATATATATATATATATATATATATATATATATATATATATATATATATATATATACATACATACATACATCTACATATTTACATATATCTATAAACCTATATCGACAAATATTCTTCTACATCTCTATTCCTCCATCTCCCAATTCCCTATCCGTCTTTGCGCACGACCCGCCGCCCGCAGAGCCGCCTGGCCGACTGCGCGGAGCCGTCACCTTGGCATTTGGTGCCACGCGTCCTCAGGCCCGCCATCTGGACAGGGGCCCGCCGTGACCTCCTGGTGGGCGCCTTCCGGTTCTCAATCCTCCTTTCTCATATTCCCTTCTTCCTCTTCTTCTTTCTCTTGCGGCTTTTCGTTTTATTTTTGTCGCATTTTTTTTTTTTTTTTGCTGTTTTCTTTCTTCGTTTTTCTTATTTTTCCAGGTCTTCCTTTGCTTCCTTCGTCTTTCTTTTTATTCATTCTTCTTCCCCTTCCTCTAGTTCCTATTCTTTTTTCTCCTTATCCTTCCTTCCTTCCTTCCCCTTCCTACTTCCTATCTTTCTCCCTTTTCCTCCTTATTCTTCTTTCTTACTCCCTCCTCCCTTCCCTTTCTCTACCTCCTTCTCATCCCTCCACCTCGCCCCTTCTTCCTTCCTCATCTCTCCTTCTTACTTCCACTTTCTCCAATTCTTCCTCTTCCTTTCCATTCACTCTTCCTCCTCCCCCTTCCTCACCACCCTCCTTCCTTCGTCTTCTTCCTCCTTCCTCTCATCTTTCCTTCTACACCCCCTTCCCTCCCTCCCCCCCCTCCTCCACCTACTACCCCCCCCCCCCCTCTTTTCACACAAACAACAATGGCACTTTAGTCAAAGATTTTATTGGCTGACTCGGCAGTTTCTCCGCTTCGTCTTTTTCATTTGTTTTGTGTGCTTTCCAGGTGAGTTTTCTGTCTCTCTCTCTCTCTATCTAACTATCTATCTCTCTTTCTCTCTTTCTCTCTCTCTCTTTCTCTCTCTCTCTCTCTCTCTCTCTCCTCCCTCCCTCTCTCTCTCTCTCTCTCTCTCTCTCTCTCTCTCTCTCTCTCTCTCTCTCTCTCTCTCTCTCTCTGCTCTCTCTCTCTCTCTCTCTCTTCTCTCTCTCTCTCTCTCTCTCTCTCTCTCTCCTCTCCTCTCTCTCTCTCTCCCTCTCCTCTCTTCTCCTTCTCCTCTCCTCTCCCTCTCCCTCTCCCTCTCCCTCTCCTCTCCTCTCCCTCTCCCTCTCCCTCTCCCTCTCCCTCTCCTCTCCCTCTCTCTCCTCCCCCTCCCCTCCCTCTCTTTTCTCTTTTAGTGTCTGACTTTTCTCTGGGTTAATTTCCTTGAATTTTAGATAATTAAATTTTTAGAGTTCTGTTTGCGAAACGTCGTTTAGATGAGGTCACGTTGATGGGCTGTAGGATTTGAAGTAATTAGTGTCTGTAATTTGGTCGTTAACGGTGCAAGGCTTTCGAGATGTTGCTAAAAGCGACGGAGAATGAGAGAGAGAGAGAGAGAGAGGGGGGGGGATAGATAGATAGAGAGATAGATACAGACAGATAGAGAGACAGATAGGTTGGCAGAAAGAGAAAGAGAGAGAGAGAGAGAGAGAGAGAGAGAGAGAGAGAGAGAGAGAGAGAGAGAGAGAGAGAGAGAGAGAGAGAGAGAGAGAGAGAGAGAGAGATGTTGCTAAAAGCGATGGAGAATGAGAGAGAGAGAGGGGGATAGATAGATAGAGAGATAGATACAGACAGATAGAGACACACACACAGGTAGGCTGAAAGAGAAACAGAGAGAAAGAGAGAGAGATACGTATAGACAGAGAGAGGCAGAAAGAGAGAGAGAGGGAGAGAGAGAGAGACAGAAAAGAGAGGGAGGGAGAGAGAGACAGAAAGAGAGAGAGAGAGGGGGAGATAGATAGATAGAGAGATAGATACAGACAGATAGAGAGACACACAGGTAGGCAGAAAGAGAAACAGA
>NW_020870813.1:132128-134628 GCF_003789085.1 Penaeus vannamei
CTTTATACAGCTTATCTATTTATTTCTTTTCTTGATTCTTCTTATCTTTTATCTCTTTTCTTGATTCGTTCTTATCTATTAATTTCTTTTCTTTATCCGTCTTATCTATTTATCTATTTTTTCTTTATTATATTTCATTTCTTCAATCATTTTTTTATGTAAAGTTACTTATTCTTATCAATTGTTTATTTATTTACCGATTTTTACTCGTCTAAGTATATTTTTATCTGTATATTTGATTGTTGATTTATTTGTGCTTTTGTATAGTTATTCATTTTATCTATTGTTCTATTACTCCCTCGTTTGGTTCTATAAGTGACGCGGTCAGTTTATTAAAATTGTGGGAGGCCCGACCTAATAAATATTCATATATACGGGCATGCATATACACAAAAATTAATGCATATCTGTCTTTCTGTCTGGTAGGTTTACATTCATCTGTCTATCGATCCGGTAGATATGGTTGTCTAGACTGATAGATGTGTATTTATTTTTGTTTGTTACGGTTTCTTGTAGGATGGCTATGTATGATGACTATTCATTGGGTCGGGACTCGTACAATTTTTACAAACCGGCTGTTGATGTTTTATTCCCAAACTTATATTCTTTGCTTCACCAAACTTATATTCTTTGCTTCACCAAACTCATATTCTTTGCTTCGCCAAACTCCATTCTTTTGCTTCACAAACTCATTTCTTTGGTTCACCAACACATTTCTTTGCTTTACCAAAACTCATTTTCTTTGCTGCCACCAAACTCAAATTTTTGTTTCACCAAATCATATCTTTTGCTTCAAACCCAAATCATATTCTTTGCTTCACAAAACTCCATATTCTTGGATCACCAATCATATTCTTTTGCTCACCAAAACTCATATTCTTTGGCTTTCACCAAACTTCTAATTCTTTGCTCACCAAACTCATTTTCTTTGCTTCACCAAAGTCACATTTCTTTGCTTCACCAAACTCATATGCCTTTGCCTTCACCAAACTCATATTCTTTGCTCCACCAAACTCATATTCTTTGCTTCACCAAACTCATATTCTTTGCTTCACCAAACTCGTATTTCTTTGCTCGCCAAACTCACATCTTTGCTTCACCAAACTTCATATTCTTTGCTTCACCAAACTCATATTCTTTGTTTCCACCAAACTCATATTCTTTGCTTCACCAAACTCACATTCTTTGCTTCAGCTAGTTTTTTTCGAATCGGTTTATTATCTTAAATATTTTTTTCTATATTTCATTTATTCATTCTCATTCATTTTCAAGCTTTTACCTTTTTACTTTTTTGGGAGTGATGAGATTTTGAACTTTGGAGTCATGTGGTGGAGGATTTTCAGTGCAAAAAAGTACCTAATTAAATTAATAATCGTATAATCAAATGAATAATTGTATAAATCAAACACATGGATAAACACTGGAGGAGTGATAAAAGAGGGAATGAACCTGCATATGAAATAACAAATAAATTATCTTTTTTTGAATGAATCAAAAGAAACATCGTTATTTTGTGAATGAATAAAGAAACACTTGGGTAAAATGACGAATTAAGGATGTGCATAAATGAATAGATAATTACAGAAGGAGATTAACATGCGAAGATTAGTGGATAAACGGTGGAATTAATTAGTTATTCGGAGAAGTGTGATTAGTTGTTTATGCGTATAGGGATTTTCTTGTTAATTAGCATTTTTAGTTCAGTTTCTTTCTTCTCTCTCTTCTCTCTGTTCTATTTCTTTCTCTCTCTGATTCTCTGACTCTCTTCTTCTCGCTTCTCTCTGACTTCTCTTCTTTCTTTTTCTTCTGACTCTCTCTCTCTCTCTCTCTCTCTTTCTTTTTCTCTTTCTTTCTCTCTCTCTCTCTCTCTATCTACTATCTATTCTAAATATTTTTTTTCTCTCTTTCTTTATATTTCTTTACTATTGCCTTTATCATTGCCATTGTCATCAGTAGTAGTAGTCGGTGGTGGTAATATAAATCTATTGTCGTTAATTATAATAATAATAGTAATTATCTATTATCATTATTATATTAGTAGTAGCAGTAGCAGTATCATGTATCATTTTTATTCATTATTATTGTACTTATCTTATCATTTTATTATTATCATTCATCATTATCATATCATATTATCATTATTATATTATTATCATTATTATTTATCCATCATTATTACTATAATTATCATCATCATTATGTCATCCATCATTATTGTTATCATCATCATTATTATCAACATCATTATCATTATTACTATTATTATCATTATCATTATAATTACTATCATAATTATTTCCTTATAAATTATTACCATTACTTCTCTTCCTATTATCGAGATGACCGAAATGACACCGACGAAAAATGACCAAAAACAATGAAATTTAGAAAAAAAAATGTTTTTTACGATCTCATAATAAGCACGAGAGTCGAGACAGAAACACAATTAAGAGCATATACTGTACAGTAAAATTTTCCAATATATCACAGAGCGATTTAC
>NW_020870813.1:144628-147128 GCF_003789085.1 Penaeus vannamei
ATGCACATGTATACATATATGAGGGAGGGATCGGTGAGAGAGAGATAGAGAGAGGGAGGGAGGGGATAGAGAGATGGGAGGGAAGAGAGAGAGAGAGCGAGAGAGGGGGGGGAGAGAGAGAGAGAAGAGAGAGAGAGAGAGAGAGAGAGAGAGAGAGAGAGAGAGAGAGAGAGAGAGAGAGAGAGAGAGAGAGAGACAGACAAACAGACAGACCAGGGGGAGAGGAAGAGAGACAACAGACAAACAGACAGAGGAAAGAGAGAAAAAAAAATCCAAGAAATCAAAGAAATAAAGAAAGAGAGATAAAGCAAAACGAAGGTTACAAAATGCCCCAACCGACCTTTCGAATGACGTCACCAAAAATGCTGTCCACAATATTTACCCGACTTCCACAAATCGCCATTGATTTTCCCATAGAGAGAACGAAGACAAAAAAAGCCACGAATATAAGGTAAGAACTAATAAATAATACTAATAATTAATAATAAAATATTATAATAATGATATTGATAATGTGATAATTATAATAATAATAATAATAATAATAATATAAATAATAATACATTAATATCATAATGATATCAATAATAACAATAATATTATTAATAATAATAATAATGATAATAAAATATAATAATAATAATAATAATTTAATAATAATAATAATAATAAAACATATGAACACAATTTTATGGTAATTTGTAGAAATCTCTAGATCGATAAGATAAAAAAAAGCAACGAATCTAAGGAAGAACCAATAATAATAATGATAATGATAATAATGATAATAATAAAATAATAATGGTAATAATGATAATAATATAAAACAATATTAATCACAATTTTTTTGGTAATTTGTTATAAACACCCTCGTTCGATAAAAAAAAGCAACGAATCTCTAAGGAAGAACCAATAATAATAATGATAATGATAATAATGATAATAATGATTAAACAATTTGAATCACAATTTCTATGGTAATTTGTACACCCTCTCGTTCGCCTAGCCAAGGTCAGAAATTACGACGTATGGCGTGTGGTAATACACGAAGACCTCTTGTGTAGACATAAAAGAATCGAATCTAAGGAAGAAATGATGATAATAATAATAATGATGATAATATAAATAATAATAATAAAAAATATGAATCACAATTTTTATGGCAATTTGTAGAAATCCTTCGATCGATAAGATAAAAAGCAACGAATCTAAGGAAGAACCAATAATAATAATGAATACTAATGATAATAATAACAATAATAATGGTAATGATAATAATATAACGATTAAAACGATTTGAATCACAATTTTATGGTAATTTGTATAACACCTCGCTCGATAAGATAAAAAAGCAACGAATCTAAGGAAGAACAATAATGATAATGATAATGATAATAATGAAAATAATAACAATAATAATGGTAATGATAATAATAATAACGATTAAACAATATGAATCACAATTTTATGGTAATTTGTAGAAATCCCTAGATCGATAAGATAAAAGCAGACGAATCTAAGGAAGAACCAATAATAATAATGATAATGATAATAATGAAAATAATACAATAATAATGGTAATGATAAAATAATAAGATTAAACAATATGAATCACAATTTTTGGTAATTTCTAACACCCTCGTTCAATAAGAAAAAAAAAACGAATCTAAGGAAGAACCAATAATAACAATAATGATTAAACAATTTGATCACAAATTTCTATGGTAATTTGTACAACCCTCTCGTTCGCCTAGCCAAGGTCAGAAATTACGACGTATGGGCGTGGGTAATACACGAAGACTCTTGTGTAGACATAATAAAGATAACGAATCTAAGGAAGAAATGATGATATAATAAAATAATAATAATAATAATAATAATAATAAAAAATATGAATCACAATTTTTTTATGGCAATTTGTAGAAATCCTTCGATCGATAAAATAAAAAGCAACGAATCTAAGGAAGAACCAATAATAATAATGATAATGATAATAATGATAATAATAACAATAATAATGTTAATTATAATAATAACGATTAAACGATTTGAAAACAAATTTTATGGTAATTTGTATAACCATCTCGTTCGATAATATAAAAAAAAGTAACGAATCTAAGGAAGAACCAATAATAATAATAATGATTAAACAATTTGAATCACAATTTCTATGGTAATTTGTACAACCCTCTCGTTCGCCTAGCCAAGGTCAGAAATTACGACGTATGGGCGTGGGTAATACACGAAGACCTCTTGTGTTCATCTGTTCAGAGTACAAAGCCAGTGCTCCGTGAACGATTAAGGACGAACACAACTCAGGGCTAAAAGAGGGATTAGAATAATGTTTTTTTTTTTTTTTTTTTTTTTTTTTTTTTTTTTTTTTAATGGAGGGGAGGACAAATTTATTGTGTGTAGCTAATGTGTGTATATGTTTGTGTATCAGCATCTCTCTATCTGTCTATGTCTATGTCTGTATAACTATATAGATATAGGAGGGAAT
>NW_020870813.1:152128-156670 GCF_003789085.1 Penaeus vannamei
CTCTCTCTCTCTCTCTCTCTCTCTCTCTCTCTCTCTCTCTCTCTCTCTCTCTCTCTCTCTCTCTCTCTCTCTCTCTCTCTCTCTCTCTCCTCTCTTCTCTCTCTCTCTTTCCCTTCCTCTTCTTTTGTTCTATGTCTTCAGTTCTCTTGTTTCCCTTGACTTGATCTTTTATTTTTTTATCATTTATTCAAAATTCTGTATAATTACCTTTTTTCTTTACTTTCTGTCCTTTCATCTATTTTTTTTCTCTTTTTTTTGTTGTTCTGTCCTGTCATAATTACCCCTGCCCTTCCCTTTGGGCTATCCCCCCCCTCCCCCTCTCACACATTCCTTCACTACCCCATATCTTCCTCGACCCTACATTCTTCCCCCATACTTCCTTCCCCCTCCTCCTCCCCCTCTCCCCCACCACTGCATTCTTCCTCCTCCCTGTTCCCTCCCTCCCTCCTCCCCCCCCCCCCCCTTCTATATTCCCTCCTCCCCCTCCCTCCCCTTCTTCCATATTCCCTCCTGTAACCCCTCCCCCACCTCTTCTATATTCCCTCCTGTACCCCTCCCTCTCCCCCCTTCCCTCTCCCCCCCCCTTTCATATTCCCTCCTGTACCCCCTCCATCCCCTCCCCACCCCCACCCCTTCCTATTCCCTCTTGTACCCCCTTCCCTCCGCTCCCTCCCCCACCCCACCCCCTTCCATATTCCCTCCTGTACCCCTATCCTCCCCCCTTCCACATTCCCCCTGTACCCCCTCCCCCCCTCCCCCACCCCCACCCCCTTCCATATTCCCTCCTGTTACCCCCCCCCCCCCCCCTCCCCCCCCAATCCCCACTATAACTTCTGGCCTGTCATCTTCACCCTAATGTTTTTGAGGCACCCCCCCCCTCCACTCCCTCCCCCACCTTCGTCACTTGCGATTATTTATATTCTGTTTCATATGCCGGGGAAGATGGAAGGAGATAGATAGAAATCGGATGGAATAAAGATAGGAATAGATAAATAAATGTGTCTAATGCGAGAGAGAGAGAGAGATGAGAGAGAGAGAGAGAGAGAAGAGAGAGAGAGAGAGAGAGAGAGAGAGAGAGAGAGAGAGAGAGAGAGAACAGAGTGAAGAAGAGAGAGAAGAGAAAACAGAAGAGAGAGGGAAAGGATGAAGGAAAAGGAACGAGAAGAGAGACAAATCTATAAAAATACTTTTTATGTCTTATAAAGAAGTTTATTTGTCGCATTAAAATGTATTTACTTACACACACACACACACACACACACACAGAAGACATAGTTAGCTAAGCAAACAGATAAAAGAAGTAGAGAGGCAGATAGATAGATAGACAGATTGATAGATATATAGACTGATAGACAGACAGATAGCTTGATAGATAAATAGATTAGACTGATAGGTAGAAATCGATATTATTGTGTGAATATTACAGATTATAATGATATCTTGTATTATGATGTGTGTGTGTGCGTGTATGTGTGTGTATGCTGTGATGTGTGTGCAGTGTGTGTGTGTATGTGTGTGTTGATTGTGTGCGTGTGTGTGCAGTGTGGTGGTTGTGGTGTGTGTGTGTCATGTGTGTGTGTGTGTATGTGTGTGTGTGTGTGTGTGTGGTGCGCGTGTGTATGTGTGTGTGTGTGGTTGTGTTGTATGCGCCTGTGTGCTGTATGTGTTGTGTGTGTGTGTGTGTGTGTGTATGTGTGTATGTGTGCTGTGTGTATGGTGTGTGTGTCTTGTGTGTGTGTATGTATGTGTATGTGTGTGCGTGTGTGTGTTGTGTGTGATGTGTGTGTGTGCGTGTGTGTGTGTGTTGTTGTGTGTGTGTGTGCGTATGTATGTGTGTGTGTGTGTGTGTGTGTGTGTGTGTGCGTCTGTGTTGTGCGTGTGTGTGTATGCGTGTGTGTTGGGTGGTTTGTTGTGTATATGTGTGCGTGTGTGTGTGTGTGTATGCGTGTATGTGTATGTGTTTGTGGTTGTGTGTGTATGTGTGTGTTATGTGGTGTGTGATGTGTGTGTGTGTGTGTATGCGTGTATGTGTATGTTGTGGTGTGTTGTTTGTGTGTGTGTGTATGTGTGTGTTGCGTGTGTGTGTGTATGCGTGTGTGTTGTGTGTGGCGTTATGGTTGTGTGGTTGTGGTGTTGTATGTGAGTTGTATGTCGTGTGTGGTGCGTGTGTGTGTGCGTGTGCCATGTTGTTGGGGTGTGTGTATGTAGTGTGTGTGTGTGTGTGTGTGTGTATGTGTGTGTTGTGTGTGTTGTGTGCGTGTGTGTGTGTGTATGTGTATATGTGTGGTGTGTGTGCTGACCAGTCGCCTACTCCTAAAGGGCAAAATGACCTTGCCTTATAAGGTTGGTCAGAGTCAGCAATTATATATATGTGCCAAGGACCCATCACTTCTCTTTATTAACAAATTATATTATATATATATATATATATATATAGTGGTATATATATATATATACTATATATATATATATATATATATATATATATATATATATATATATATATTATATATATATATATATATATTATATATATATGTATATATATATATATATATATATATATATATATATATATATATATATATATATATATATATATATATATATTTCTATACCATAAAACTATAAGTTTATAAATAGTAATGTGCTACAAACTCCAAAACTACAGATGAAAAAATGAAAATAGTGTCCCCATATTTTCTGAAAAAAACGTATAATTTAAAGAAAACGTATCAATATTGAATGGAAAAGGCATTTATAACCTTGAGTGGCGTGTTGGTTTCTAGTAAAACAAAATGAGTGATGATTAGCCTCCTCGATAAGGAATCGAACCCCCTTATACCGGCCTGGCGCCCCTTTGCCGTCCTCTATAGTTGTGAGCTATTAGGTTCGAATCCTCTCCCAGGGTGGAATTTTGATATCTATAAGAAAGTGGGCTAAAGAATTATCTCACCCTTTCGCAACAAAAAAGTAATTGCAGTTTTTCTTTGCCATTATTGCATAAAAGAAAAAATATATATATATATATTTACGAAGATAAGCCAGTAATTGTTGTTTTTCTTTGACATCATTGCATAAAAGAAAAAATATATATATTTACCAAGAGAAGCCAGTAATTGTAGTTTTTCTTTGCCATTATTGCACAAAAGAAAATATTTACCTTGAAAAGCCAGAAGAGAAGATGTTTAAATCTAACATAAAGGTTGAGGAATTTTTAAGGCAATCTTTAAGCCTATTAGGATGAAATTAACTCTGGACAAGTAGGCCTACATAATCATGAGCATAAAACACTTGCATACTTAAACACTTCCACAGATTAACATATACACACACATATATTAACATATAAACAAACATATACTAATATATAAACACACACGCAGAAGCATATACCCACATACACACATACTCACATGACCATCCACACGCGCAGACATAACCACACATGCGCATAAGCCTACACACACGAACACACACACAAACACAAGTATATAAACCCATAAACACAAACACGAAGACACGCAAAAACACAGGTATATAAACCCATAAAACACACACACACAGACATAACCACACTTACACCATATATAGGCTACACCTAAGTATACACAAAAAAAAAACGCACATACACAGAAACACACACACTGAAACACACACTGAAACACACACACTATATCCCCATATCTGTATAGATCTCTTCTCAGCCCCATGACAGCCGAGGACCAGACGACCCCCCCCCCTCCCCCCCTCCCCTCCCATTCACCGCCCTTCCCTACCGATACTATATCTCTGTTCTGTTTTCTGTTTTCTTTATTTTTTCACTATTTGTTCTCTCTCTCTCCTCTCTCTCTCTCTCTCTCTCTCTCTCTCTCTCTCTCTCTCTCTCTCTCTCTCTCTCTCTCTCTCTCTCTCTCTCTCTCTCTCTCTCTCTCTCTCTCTCTCTCTCTCTCTCTCTCTCTCTCTCTCTCTCTCTCTCTCTCCTCTCTCTCTCTCTCTCTCTCTCTCTTTCTCTCTCCCTCTCTTTCTCTCTATTCTCCTCCCTTTTCTCTCTCTATATATAATATATATATATATATAATATATATATATATATATATATATATATATATGGTATGTATAGATATATACATAAAGGCTAACCAAACACATACTTTAACTGCGCAAAAACTTTTTTTGAGCGTAAACAAAAAGGAAATGGCGATACAGCCACGAGAGTCCCCTTCCACTTCTTTTCCCAGAGGAGGAGGTGAGCGCGAGGGAGAGAAGAGGTGTGAAGTAACAGTTTTATTTAGACAATTTACACGTCTGTGAAAAGCGTCGAGTATCGCAGTGCTATGAAGTTTCAGGATCGTGTGTCTGTGGGGTCTGTTTTTTGCGATATGTTCTTTTTTTGTCTTTTTTTTCTTTCGTATACAAACCCTTTTCTTTCTATTTTTCTTTTTTATATCTTCGTTCTTTTGTTTTCCATTTCCTTTATTTTCCACTATCTGTTTCTTTTTCTGGATCTACTCTCTTTCTCTCTCTTTCTCTCTCTTCTCT
>NW_020870813.1:172591-177591 GCF_003789085.1 Penaeus vannamei
GAACAGTAAAAGGTCTTGGTGTAGAAATAATGATAATTGTTAATATCCTTACTCTCATTATTATCAATACTGGTATTACTCTCGTGATTATTATGATGATGTGATTTTTATTGTTAATCTTATTCTTACTTCTATTATCATTATTACTTGTTGTCATCATCGTTATTGAATGAAATAATAATAGTAATGATAATAACAACGGTAATATTGATAAAAATAATTATAACAACAATAATGAAGTTGGTGATGATGATGATGATTATAATAACAACGATAATAAAGATGATAATAATAGTACCATAATGATATTGATTTCCATACCGAGCATCACTTTTATTGCAATCGCTGCTATTATTATGACTATTGAACTTGCCTTGATCACTATCATTATTCTAATAATTTCATTCATATTAGAGAAACGGATGCTGAATCATTCCTATATACTAATGTTGTTGCCAAAGTATTAAAAAAATATAAATGCTAAGCTGTATCTCCGGAAATATATCAGGTATCTCGCTATTTCATATCAAGAAAGGGTATATTTTTCATGTTTTTTTACCATTCGTGAAAATGATGAATGATAGAGAAAGTCTGCATTTATAAGGACCGAGGCTGTGTATTTGTGATGGCTGTGATACTGTTTGTATACGTGTTCTGAATTGAGAAGAATCTTTGTGTATTCTGGGTGAAGCCTGTACATTTTGCCTAATTTTGTTGTGCCTGAGTTGATACACCCGTAATGAGTGCAGTACAGGTCGTATACTTATAATGGTTTTGGTATAATTTGTACACTTGTAATATCGGATTTAGAGATGGTTCACTTGCAATGATTGTGATAGATTTAAAATGAGTGTGGTACTCTGTAACCTGTACACATACAGTATGACAGTTGTGGTAGATTCTGGATACTTGCAATGGCCCAGCTTGCACAGGTTTCAAAGGCTTTGATATACTGTAGTGTTTGCATCCGTTATTTAAACATAGATTTCCAAACTTGACAATCAGACTACTAAAATGAAGGATTTAATTTTCCATTTAAGTTCGTGCTCGGAACATACCTTAATGAGATAAAATATACATGAAAAAAGAGGAAGACAGTAGAATGAATGATGTAGCAATGAGTATACCAGTATACACTTGTGAAAGGTTGAACTGGTAACAAGTTTAATATAACAAACAAAGGGAATCATAAGATACTGTAGACATTAAACTTATAGCTGCACAGCAACGATAAAGTTTTAATGGACACCATATTTTACAATAACGGATAGTTGCAAGCGTAACTCTGTCATTACACCATTACTAAAAACGTGACTTTACGGCACAGAACCACCGCATGCAAATGTTTATTGCACAATTTCTAAAACATTATTATAAAATTTATAATAATTTTCATTACAGTTACTTAATTATATAATCTTAAGAATACACACACATATATATATTGATCAAACTAATACTAAAGTGTGAATAGCATTTTACAGCATACAACACTTGAACTAAAAAACAAACAAGCACGCAAAAGACAACCACCTCACTAAATGAATCAGTACCAATAAGGATGAAATTCCCCCAGCCCGTTACAGCAGCAGTGAAGCCCAACCCGCCCATCACCAAAGGTCGCTTCGAGACAAAATGAAGCCACGGAAGAGATAAACGTAACCATTACGGCTTTCTTCAACCGTTGAATGTTGCTCTTAATCGCCTCGACTGCGGAGTTGAACGGACATTATCTTGTGAGTTAGGGCGCCAGGCAATTACTGCTTGTGCATTACAAGTTTTTTTCTTATTCTTTATTTCAGTACTTAAATATTTTCACTATGAATTTTTTGCCTTTTTTCGTTCTTTCTAATTGTGCATTGCATTTTTTTCTTATTCTTTATTTCAGTACTTAAATATTTTCATTTGAATATTTTTTTTTCGTTTTTTCTGTGGTTTGCGTTTTTTTATTCTTTATTTAAGTAGTTATATATTTTCACTAGCTATCAGATTTTGCTTTTTATTATTTATTTAAATATCAATGCTGCATTCTGTTCAAGAGAGAAACTAGGATTACATACGTGGGTATTTTTATGTATCATAAAATCATTATTAGCAGTGGTTCGAAGATTTTAGGCTTTAAGAATAAAGATTCTGCTTACTAACCTGTGACCGCTGACCGAAGACAAAATTCTTTATGACCACTAATCCACACGACCCAGATGGCTAACTAGAATTTTGCTTCATCGAAATTCCTTGTCATTTCGCACAATAGCATAATAATAATTAATAATAATAATAATAAAAGTAAGGTAATAGTGATAATTCCTGAGGAAGTGATTTAGAAATTCGGATACGACTCAAAATACATACGACTTGATATCGCAGTAGCGCATTTAAGTGTATGTATAGTATGTATAGTACCCTTCCTGACATAGACTCGAACTCACTCATTGGACGTAGCCCCCAGAGAGAGTAGAGTTAAATTACTAACCCTTAGTTCAAAAAAAAAAAAAAAAAAAAAAAAAAAGTTCGATCAGAATCTAAATTAACTTCATGGAAAATACATAGCTACTCACACAGTAAAGTATGTTTCTGGTTAGATAGTTCCTTTGCTGCGTCCTGAGATTGTGTAGAATTAGCACTTGTGAATAGAGAGCTTCCAACGTCGTAATGACAATAAAGTGCAGCTTATATCTCGTATAAATGTTAGGAATCGTTCTTCTGGGAAATTGATATAATTATTTCTGTCTGTCTGTGTCTCTCTGCCTTCTCTCTCTCTCTCTTTCTCTGTCTCTGCCTGCCTGTCAGATTTTGTCAAAGCTTGCAAACATACAAACAAATGGCATGCTTAATATTCACGTTCCCGTAACAGAATGCCATGCCCATACACACACAAAAAACAACAACAACAACAACAACTCGCGATCCTGAAAAAGTTTCAAAGAAAAGAAAAAAAGAAAAACGAAAGAAAGACAAAAATGCTTTATGTAAGAAATGCTTGCAAAGGAACTTCTTAAATACTCGTAAATGTTTGAACAAATGTTATGGCTTAATCAATGCCATTACCTTAATTTCATATTGCCTAATGAGGAATATTGGGAAAAAATCGCTTGCATAAAATTAGGCTGCAAAATCAATGGAAGTAAAACAACACAAGCTAATGAGTTGTGCAATGCAGAAAGAAAAAGTGCCATGGCTAACGGATGACTTAATTTTATCATTTTCCAACGAAGAAATCAACTCTTAAGATAATATGATAACAATGATTGGAATATGTGTTCAAGAAAATGATATGTATTGTTCTTAATTCATATGTAGAGAGGGAAGGCTTAAATGGACATTGTGCAATAACGAATCTAAGAAAACGTTTTTACTCCTGTATCCCCAATACAGAAAATGTTGGGCTCTTAAAAAACTAGTGTGAGAAGAAATATATATATCGCGATGTTTTTAAGTGTGAGAAATAACCATGAAATAGGATTCTCATAAAAATGAACGTGTAGCAAAAACTAATTACACTGTCATTATTGAAAAATGGCAAATAATGACACATATTAGTGTTGACTATATTGATTAACACAAAATATAATGAAACAACGAGGATATATGAAAAAAAAAAAAAAATAGACAGGAGGATACAAACACCACCACCAACAAAACAAACAACAAATAACAAATCTCATACCTTACAACACCAAAACAGTCCGAGAGGATTCTTATAACACGATTACAGTCCGAGAGGATTCGTCCACTTATAAAAGCACAGAAGTCTATCGTATTGGGGAAGCTAACAAATGCAGACCACTAAAAGTCAAGACCTCGGTTCCAGGATTCCCACAGTCCGCGATCTCACATCCATCGCGCTGTACGGCCAGGCGAGCATATTGGAAACCGAAAAGAGGACGTCCACCTTGTGATTTAGCTTTTTCGATTTATGCTGTTCCTGTCGGCCCGTCTCTTGCGTAATTGTGTGAGTGTATGTCTTTATAAATACATAAATGCAGGTGATTATAGAGAAATGTATATATATACACACATATATATATATATATATATATATATATATATATATATATATATATTTGTAAATATGTATATTTGTATAAATACAAATACACAACTCCCTCTCTCTCTCTCTCACACACACACACATATATATATGTATATATATGTACATTCATACATATGTATCTATATCTATCTATATGTACAATATATATATATTTATATATATATATATATATATATATATATATATATATATATATATATATATATATATATATATATATATATATATATATATATATATATATATATATTTATTGTAGCACCTGCTAAAAGCAACTTTAAATTTCCCGCCAATATAGGTACTGCCCTCTGTTGACATGTTTGTGAAGTATTTACCCTTTATGTGCAGTAGCCATTGTTTTGAAGGTGGCAATGTGATTTGTATGAAAACACTTCAATGCACTGGTTTATGATATTGGCAAGACGTGGAGAACGTCAGAAACAGTAAATATTATAAAAGAAATCGTGTTGACAAGGTTTTATTTGTGTTTTTTTTCAAAACTTTTACTAGTAAATGTAATATGAAAAGTATTATGAAGTATAAACTTATTGCAGTAATATATTAATTTCTTATTTACTTTAAGGATCTAAGTTGACTTTAGGATCAGTTTTGCACATTTATTAATCAGAACAAAATAATGAATAATTGAAGTTGCTATTTGCAATGAGAAAATTTCGATATTCGTATTAGAATGTGTTGCTTGCAAGCCGGTGATTGTCTACACTAAAGTTAGTGTTCATTTGTTAGTATTTTTATTTGACTTCCTGAACTGGTTTGTGCTGATCATGAAGGGTGATTATCTTAAATGTCTGTGACAATATTTGAATCAATGGTTTTTAAAGCTGGTGTGTTCCGATTTGCTATAGATGGTCCCGTTTCATATGTCTAATAAATTATCAAACCGAATAAAACGAGTCCCAAAACACCATGATACACACCCCATAAC